>JAJIBD010010567.1:0-67423 GCA_021461705.1 Cryptotis parvus
AAATATTATTTTAAATAAATAATATTTTTTCTTAAAGTAAATAGTGACTACAGTTGAAAGGAATAATTTTGAGATAGGGATAAATATTGGGGGGTTGCTTAATATTTACAGTAAGAAAATATTTTATGGGCTGAAACTTATCTTAATGGGCTAGGACACATGTTCTGCAGCTATTCAACCTCTGACATCTCATGGTTTCAAGCATGGACAGCAGTGACGCTCAAGCACAGAACTGGATGTTGTCCCAAATACCATTAGGTGTGGCCTCCCAGCAAAAAAAAAGAGAAAAAATTATTATTAGAATGAGCTTGTATAGGGATGTATCATAGAATCAGATTGCCTGCCTCATATGTGTGAAGCTAGGGTTAGATCACTGTCTGTCTTCCGTTCATCATCGATTTGCTCGAGCTGGCACCAGTAACATCTCCATATGTCCTGTCTCATGCTAGTAGAGCCCAAGGGCATCTGCTTGCTCCACAAACATAAAGAGCCTCAAACCATACCATCAGGTCATGGGAATGAGGTCTATAATTGTTACTGGTATATGGCATATCAGAATCGACATGGGTAGCTTGCCAGGCTCTGCCGAGGGTTAGATACCAGCACCAAAACAGTAGTAGTAGTAGTAGTAGTAGTAGTAGTAGTAGTAGTAGTAACAGTAGTAGTAGTATGCAGCAGCAGCAGCAGCAGCAGTAGTAATCGTATTAATAGTTGTTAAATAATTTTTAAAAAGTACATGCTGCTTGGAAGAATCTGAAATGCTTCAACAATGAAGTACAGTCAGAAAACTAAAGTCTGGAACTGTACAGAGGGCATATTATAACAATGCATGATTTTAGAAAGGTAAAAATAAAATGTCTTTAGGATAGGAACACTCAAATATAATGTGAGGGAAGAACAATCAATAACCACAGTTTAGAAAACAAAAAGTGACAGCATTGCATATAATAGCTAAAAATGGCTATTCAATCTCTGATCACCTTAACTGAAGCAAAGGTGGAAACAGCATATTTCCAGGAGAACCGAAGACATTGGTTTGAAAGATCTAGGATGAAAGCCCAAAGTCCAATCTTCTTATCTCATACTTTCATAGTAAAACTATTATGATTTTTAGATTGATTAGTGTGTAGAACTGCTTTAATTTTTTATTGCGGGGAAAAGTCATGTAGAAAAAAACATAGGCTATGATAGAGATAAAATTTGTCTAAACAAAGATATCTAGGTTAATTAGCAAAATGGCAAAGAACACTTATGAAAAACAAGATAGACGTATAAATCTTTTCCAAAGTGTTACATACTTCAGTATTCAATCATATGAAAATTTTCTCAGATTATTCTTCTGTATTTGTAGAAATGATTAACACTGTGTTTGAAACAACTTTTTTGACACTTGAACTGGCATTACATTTTTATATCATTTTGTTAAATCCAAAAGTGGATTTCTTGAGAATTGTATGAAAGATTTACATACAGAACTTGGAAGATTGAAAGTTAGTTTATTGTACTGATGGATCCAGGTCCCTCCATAGATGTCCAGACCTCTCCATTACCTGTGAACAACATCCAGGTCCCTGTGCCTAATGCTTCTGGATCTCGTGGTACAACTTCCCTATCATGCCCCACTCTCATGAAAGATGTTACTGAGCCTGGCCTTGGGCTGCTCTCTATCATATATGCTTTCCTAGAAATGGCCACAGCTGCCCACGTGGACCAGATCCCTATGCACTTACCATTGCTGGGGCTCCCAGTTGCACCCAACAGTTCCTGTTATCTACTCCCAAGTTTCCTACACTCTGGCCACGGCCACGTGCATGTGGGTGAGAGTTCTGGGCTCAGTACGTTAGCCCCTCCTGGGTTTCCAAGTCCTGTCTGGGTTCTCCTCCTTGTCTGGCTCTGAGATGCCTACCTGCATTAAGCCCTGCCCTGGCCATGCAGTTCCACCTGATCTGGAGGTCGCATGGAGAGAGCAGTGTGTCCCAAGAATGATCTGAAATGAAGGAGAGCTAGCAGACTTCTTCCCTGGGTGGGGATGGGGGGGTTACTTTTTATCTGTAGCAGATCCTACCCCAGCCATCCCATTATATGTCCTGATTGGCTACCTGTTTCAGGGGCGGAGATTTAAAGTGACCTGGCACTCTATTCTTCAACCTGCTATATCAATTTTATCTTTGAACATATTATTACATATATATATTTATATATGTCAGATATATATCTTACTTTACCTAGAACATTTCACATGAAAGGGAAGCTAAGTTAGCAAAAGAGCAGTTCAGCTCATAAAAATATGTGATGTATATGAAAACAGATATGGATAAATCAGCATGTGCTGTTTAAATGAATTAGGAGTCATCATGGACAGTTCAAGGAAAAAAGTTTTCTCTTCAAAAAGGCTGGTAGTTAGGCAAATAGGGCTCCGGGGTGTATTTAAAAGGGAGAAAATAATGTGGAAATATTAAGTTGCTGTTACATCAAATAATGATGCATTTTTATCTAGAACACTGAGTCTAATTTCAGTCAATACATATTAAGACAAGGCAAACTGACAACAAAAATAGCTAAATTAATACAGAATAATGAATAAATTGGGATAAATCTGTGTAAAAATATTCAAAAGCAAAATTAAGTTGAATGTCACTTGTTTTTCTAAAAGTATGTAAAGGATGGTTTTTGTCATTAGGTGACTGGGGCTCATAATAAACTAGGTCACACTAATAAATAAAACTAAATGTTACCTAAACATATAAAGTATAAGGAAAAGAACTGAAAAGCAGTACCAGTGATACGTAACTTCTGTTTAATTGGACACTTTCGATCACTTGACATCTCGTTATTTGTCGATTTGCTCGAGCAGGCGCCAGTAACAAATCCATTTGTCCATGTCACTTGGCATCTGCTTTTTTCCAGGAATATGAAGAGCCTCAAACCATTCATGCAGGGTCTTGACAAAGAAGTTTAACCATTTTGTAGGTGGGCAGCCACGTGATCTTTTGATGTCCTGAGGGATCCAGTCAGTAATGGCTCTAGTACAGTGGTCCTCTCCAAGTCACATTACATGTCCAGCCCATCTGATTTTCGATGCCTTGGCAAATGATACAGCGTCCTGACTCTGGATTGTTGACAGAGGTTGGAACTCTGGATTCCTTCTCTCACTTGAGTGAGGCATGATATTCTAAGCATAGCTCTTTCGATTCCTCTTTGGGAGACCCGAATAGCGTTCTCATCCTGCTTTTCGTAGGGCCCAGTTCTCTGAGGCATATGTTAATGCAGGTAGAATGGGTGGAGTCGAAGATAAGTGCCCAGAGCAGGAGGTTCTTTGTCCTTATAGCTATTTCCTCGATGCTCTGAAGGTGTTCCATGCTGCTCTCTTCCTCCTGCACAGCTCAGGTTTTAGGTCGTTCATCATGTTGACTTCTCGACCTAGGTACACGTAACTGCTGCATTCAGAGATATTTGTTCCATGGAGATTGAATGAAGTATATGGAACTAGTTCATTTTTCATGAACATAGTTTTCTTTAGATTCAGCTGTAGACCTATCTTTCCACATTCTCGGTAGAAGTCAGCCAGCATTTGTGCCGCATGGCTAATGTTTGGTGTTATTAGAACGATGTCATCAGCGAAGGGAGTGGTGTAGTTGCCAACCATCTATCTTCACTCCCCATTCCTTCCCATTCTAATTGTCGCATGATGTTCTTGAGGGTGGTGCTGAAGAGTTTCAGTGAAATTGTATCACCCTGCCGAACCCCTCTTTTAACATCTAAGATCACTTCCTTGCAGAATGGTGAGATCCTGGTGATGAATCTCTAATACAGTTCAAGAAGCATCTTGATGTATTGGGTTGAATGCCCTGTTTGGCTAGGGCTTCAATGATGGCTACGGTCTTAACAGAATCAAATGCTTTCTTTAAATCAATGAGCGTGAGACAGAATGGCATCTTGAACTACCTGCTAACCTCAATGATCTTGGTTACCATGTGGATAAGGTCGATTGTGTTGAATCCCTTTTGCTTGCATGGTTGTCCTTCATCTGCCAATCCTGTACAGGATGACTTGAGTTTAGAGCTTGTAGATGACAGACAACAGGCAGATGGGGCGATAACTGCCAATGTTGTGGATGTATCCCTTCTTGCACAGTAGAACTGTCCTGCTGGTTTTTCCATTGGGAAGGCACCTTGCTTTGAGACAGGTAGCATGTGAAGAGCCGAGCCAGTTTATTGATGAGAACCGACAGCAGTTTCTTCAGGAGTTTGGGTCTAATTTTGTCTGGGCCGGGTGCTCTTCGCTTCTTTACCAATGAAAAAGCATGTTGGATTTCAGAAGGGAGATTGTTGGGAACAACATATCCATCCTGCAGAATTTGGTACGTGGGCAGGTGGATGAAAATCAAAGAGATCCGTGTAATAGTCATGGATAATCTTCTTCGTTGCCTTTCTTGAAGATGTGATAGATCCATCAGGATCCTACCAGCTCTCCCCATTGCACTACCTGTACTCCACTGACCACAAGGGTTCAGGGACAGAGAGCAATTCCTGCCCCGAGCCTACTGTCCCAATAGAGCCTCAGAGGAATCAAGAGCAACCCCCACACCGTGCTGGCAGTGTTTTTCATCATCTGGACTCCACAGCTCATCAGAGCTCTATCCAAGAGAAAAAGCAATCTCAAGCCCGGCTTGTCAGAGACACACCCTACAGAAGAAAGTATTTCAAGCCCAGGTATGCTTGAACCAGGAGCCCTAGATACACTAGGCAGAGCTGCTACCAGCTCTCCCCATTGCGATTCATCTGTAAATTACCAGGAATACTCTACCCACCCCTCTCAGAGAGCCAGGCAAGCTACTGAGAGTAAACCGCCCCTCACAGCAGAGCCTGGCAAGCTGTCCGGCAGCGTATTCAATATGCCAAAGCCAGTAAACAATGGCTAGTGGAAAAATTAGTGGAAAAATTCCACTTTTCTTTTTTTGAGGGGTGGGGTATTTGGTTTGTTTGGGGGCCATATCTAATCGCGTCCAGGGTTTACTCCTCTTTCCACTCTAGGGATCAATGCTGGTGGGACCCAGGATACCATAGTAATGCTTTGGATTAAATTTGGGTTTACTGTGTGCAAGGCTAATACTCTACCCATATACTGTCCCTCTGGCCCATTGCTTTTTGTTTTTGGGTGGCCACAGCCAGTGGTGCTCAGGGGTTACTTCTGCCTCTGCACTCATGAATCACTCCTATAAAACTTGGATAATAGTATGGGATGCTAAAGATCAAATTTTTGTCTGCTTTGTACAAGGCAAGTACCGTATATGCTGTATTATCTTTAAGTCCCTGGCCCATTACTTTTTATCAGATTTTATACTTACCTAGACCTCTGTCCCATACCAACAAATAACAATAATTATAGGTTTTTGCCTTTTTCTGGAGACACAGAAATATAAAATAAGATTTTTTTTGTATTTCCTCATTTACAACATTAATTACATGTGTATTTAGAGTTCTGAGTACTTATTACAGAGTAATGAAAATTTGGGAAAATAAGAAAAATAAAATTTAAAAAAAATTTATTGTATTTATTTGTTTGTTTCTGTGCCATGCACCAAACCCAGACTTGACTCCTGTGAGGCATAAGCTCTACCACTGAGCCATTATTCAGGTACCAAGTTCTTATTATTCAACCAAAATAGAAGTTTGTTTTTGTTTGGTTTTTGTTTCTTTACTACACCCAGCAGGGATTACTCCTGGCTCTGTACTCAGGGATCACTTCTGGGTGGCTTTGGGGACCATATGGGTACTGGGGATAAAACTCAAATCTGCTCTGTGGAGGGCAAGTACACCATCTTCTGTATTATTGCTCTGCTCTCCCTCAAGTTTATGGTTCAATGTCTCATATATATTTCATTTATTTAATATACAGATTTTAGTTACTTTATTTTGTAGGATCTTTTTTCACCTGTTTTTATGTGTTTTTGTTTTTTTTTCCGTTGGGATCATGTCCAAGGTGCTCAGGGCTTACTCCTGACTCTGTACTCAGGGATCACCCCCAGTAGTTCTTACGGGACTAATGTCTTCTGGTTTTTTAGAATATAGGTCTTTCTCTTCCTTTATTGTATTCTTTCCTAACAACTTCATCATTTTTGGATCCAATTGAAAAGGGCTTTCTTCCCTTGCCTCCCTCCCTCCTTCCTTCCTTTCTTCCTTCCTATTCTCCTCCCGTCCTCCTCTCTTTCTTTCCTTCCTTCCTTCCTACTTTCCTCCCTCCCCTCCTTTGTTCCTTTCCTTTTGGGTCTCACTCAGTGATGCTTGGGACCTATTCACTGTTCTGTACTTGGGAGTTGCTTCTGGTGGTACATGGACCATAAGTAGTTTCAGAGATTGTTATAATAATTTAAGTTGATTCTTCTTACTTTTGCTAGTTGAAAGTCTGCTTATTAAGATCAGATATAAGTTTAACATAAGTCTGAATTCTTTCTCTATATTAGTTCATTGGGACACCTTGCTCTAACCTTCCACTTGGAGCCTTTGTTTGCTGTTATATGTGATGTGAAACTCTTGTTTATATAGTACTGATCAATTCTTAATTTTACTCAGCCAGCCATTAGTGTATCTTAATTAATGAACACGTGTCATTCACATTTAGGATAATTATTAATATATGGACTTATTCACTTCTGTTACCTTATTTATCCTGTCTATTTTCTATTCTGTTTTTTTCTAATACTACCACCATGATTCCCCCCCCCAACACACAAACACACATTCCCATCTTCCTTTTCTTTCTTTTGGATGGTTTTCCCTGGTGACTCTATTTCACCTTTTTTTTCCATCTATGTTTGTCCACTGTAGATTTGTTTTATGCTTACCATGAGACATATATCGGTTCTTTTACATTTGAGAAAGTCTTTTATGTGCTGGTATGGATTTGTGAGCATTTAGACTAAAAACATTCTGTCCCATTATTTCTTTTTGATATTGTGTCATTACTGTATTTTACTTTTACTTATGTTTCTGTATTCACTGTCTTCCCGTTCATCATCGATTTGCCCGAGCGGGCCCCAGTAACATCTCCATATGTCCTGTCTCATGCTAGTAGAGCCCAAGGCATCTACTTGCTCCAGAAACATAAAGAGCCCCAATCCATTCCGGAATGAGGTCTATAATTGTTACTGGTATTTGGCATATATCAAATACAACACGGGTAGCTTGCCAGGCTCTGCCGTGCAGGTAGCATATTCTTGTAGGCACCTCTAAGTCCAGCATTTATTGATGAACCGCGCGAGCCGCAAAGCGGCTGCGTGAGCCGGGCGCTGATAGGCTGGTCTGCTGGGTGGAGGTCTGACGGAGAGAAGTCCGGATGTGGAAAATGGAGGCCCTCATGGAGTGGGGGACTTCTGGCTTGTTGCGAGGCTCTGCTGGGATGGTGGGCCAGGGCTAGAACCCACCATCCCTCCCAGGCGCCTCATGAGCGGCTGGTCACAGGGGAGAGCCAGTAGCAGCTCTGCCCCATGTCTGCAAGTCTCTGGACCGGCATACCTGAGCCGGATTTAAGAAAGACTGCTGCAGGGTGGAACTCGATGAGCGGGGCGCTGATAGGCTGGTCTGCTGGGTGGAGGTCTGACGAGAGAGAAGTCCGGATGTGGAAAATGGAGGCCCTCATGGAGTGGGGGGTCTTCTGGCTTGTTGCGAGGCTCTGCTGGGATGGTGGGCCAGGGCTAGAACCCACCATCCTCCCGGGTGCCTCATGAGTGGCTGTTCACAGGGAGCCAGTAGCAGCTCTGCCCCATGTCTGCGAGTTTACCACCGTAATCCAATATAATGAAAGAACTCTCGCTCTGGTGAGAACTTGGACCATACAAGAGAGCCCATGTCTCCCACCAAAGAGGGGAAAAGGATTCTGTATTACTCTTTATCATTATGGTCAATATTTAATGTTCTTTTTCTTTTCCCCAAATAGGACCTCCTTCCTGCATTTCTTGTAGTGTAAGTCTAGTACTAGTTAGTAAACTCCACTAACACATTTGCTTATCTGGAAGGTTTTTATCACTTCATTATTTTTTAATGATAATTTTGCAGGATAGAATATTATTAGCTATCCCTAGCTAATTCCTGGCTCTGTGCCTCAGAGTGATTCCTGGCAATACTCAATGGATCATATTTCATGCCTGGATTCTAACTGGGTTCAGCCATGTGCAAGGAAGGCACCTCACTTCCTCTGATAGCTCTCTGGCTCTAGTTTAAGCTTTTTGTTTGTTTAGTATTATAATTATGTTACCTGATTCTTTCCTAGCCTGTTGGGGTCTCTGAGAGATATGATCAGGATACTTCTATAATTTTTACTTTTTATTTAAAACACCTTTTTTCTCTAAGAAATCCTTAACATTTTTCTTTGTGCTGACTTTTAAAAATTTTACAATGAAATTCCTTCGTGTTGGACTTTCTGCGTTTAGAAGTCTGGGTCTCATATACTGGACTTCTGTGTTTAGTTTTTTTTCCCTGTGTTTGAGTAGGTCTCAGCCATTATTTCTTTGAATATGGCATCTGCCATATTACTGTTATTTTATTTTTTTAAAATAATTTTTTATATACTACTGTTATTTTAATATTACTGTTATTTTAATATTATTTTTTTTAATTGAATCTGATCTTTCTTAAATGGTGTCTTCATTTTTCCTAAGTGTATTTTTTTTCTCTCCTCTTCCATTTGAGTCATTTCTGGGATTTTTATCTTTAATTTCACTTACTCTTTTATTTTCAAGATTGAGCCCAATTTTTTTGTTTTGCCTGGAGGTTTTCATTTCTTTTTGCTGTGTTTTTCATATCCAGTATTTCTGTTTGGATTTTTTTTTAATATAGTGTCAGTCTCCAGTAAAAATTTCTTTCTGCTCTTGCATTTTTTTTCTGTTTTATTATTGTTTCACTCTGTTAGTGTACATGTGATGCATTTTATTCATTTTCTTCAAAACAGGCTTTTTAAAATTTATTGTTTGCTAAACTCCCCATTTCCATAACATTCAGTTTGATTACTGAAGAAATTTTTCATTGTCTATCATTGTATTTAACCATTTTTCTCCCCTAGCATTGGCTTTGTTTTCCCACTAGGATGTGCTGTAGTTCTTGGTTCAAATATCTATTTTGATTTTCAGGACCTCAGACAAAGTGTAGGTGAGGGGCAGAATTGTAAAAGGTTTCCTTGAATCACTGCCCTAGGTGAAGAGTAGCAGCCTGGCTATGAAATTTCTTGCTGTTGTTTCTACTTCTGTGTCAAGATGTCTTCTTTGATGGAACTTAGTATATCTTTATTCTAGGGACAGTCATAGGTATCTGCTACCTTTGGTAGGATGTTCTCAGGGCTTGCCAATAAAGTTCAAACCTCCAAGCTTTGCCAGACTCTGCAGCTCTGCAGGATCTCAGCTGTAGTCTTACAGTCTAAGGCTTGATGCTGTTAGTGCTGACTGAAAGAGGAGGAGGCTAATCTTACTGTGCTCTATCTTCTGACATTATTGAAACTTTTATTTAGCAGTAGTTCCTCCTTAGCAGTATCCTGTTCTTCAACATCAGGGAGTCTGTAGTTTCCCCAGAGACTTGCATGTTTAAGATGTTCACATACATTCCCTTTTTGAACTGCATTTCAACACAACCAAGAGAACCCCCCCACCCCACCCTACTTCTACTGGAACAATAAGGCATGGTAGAGGTGAAGGGCAGAATTATAAAGGGTTTCTCTTACTTGGTGGTTCAGCCCTGATAAAAAGCCTTTGCATGCAACACTTTATTTTTCAAAATGTTTGGTGTTCAGAGCCAGAGTCCAATCTAGGATGACTGAATGGGTCTTTTGTTCCTCAGGAACTCAGATCATGGATGGATCACTAGGCATCCCCACATACCTATCCTACCTACTTATCTGCAATCCCTGTCCTGGTAACTGTGACTTTATCTAGACAGCAACAGTTGCTTGGATGCCCTTCTCTTTATTCTGCAACATTATGGATTATTAGTCACCTACCTATAAAAAGATAGGTGGTACAGAGTAGAGAGCCCCATGGTGGTTCATTTACATTTTTATGTGTGAGGCCCTCAGTTGAATCCCTGAACAAATAGGCTAACAAAAAATCTTTAGCAGATAAACTACTGTAAAATGTATGAGACTTATAGTTGTTTTCTTCTGTTTTTTAAAGAGGATTTTTATTCCTTTTAATATCTATTCCTCCATATTTTCTTTTCTATTTCATTTTGGCAAAAACATATTCTCATGATATACTCTGTTGGATGACAGATCTAGCTAATCTGGGAGCTTTGTTGTTTTGCCCACTCCCAGCTTAATCTATTTAAGCCAAAGTTCATTCTAATGAGACCTCTCTTCTATGTAAACACTGCTAGAGGGTGTGGCAGTTACAGAAGTCACCTTGACTGAATAACTTCTGACTTATACATCTACTAAGACTTCTGTTTTCTAGATTGGGCACAGCTCCTCTTTATACCCACTGTACCCAGCATGGGGCAGTTAGAATTTACCAGGAGACTACCACCCTGGCTACGTTGAGACTATAGGAAGACTATAGGAAGGATCATACTAGTTTGCTCTAAGCAGGCGAGTGTGACCCTTTCAGTACATAAGAACAAGATACTCACAATCAGCCTGGTGCAGATAATAATAAGAAGGACCTTGTGGGCACCATCTAGATTACATGAAGCTCATGAAATTAAGATTTATTACTTTATATCAGCCCCCCCCTCTCTCTCTCTCCAGTGTTTTACATAAAAGATAATCTCGGGATTAGTCCTTGGCAGTAACCTTTATTTATACCTGCAATAGGGTGTGGCACTGCTCTTCTACACTCTGTTTAGGGTTCTTTGTTGACATGACCCTCCCTGGATTACTTTGGTGTATATAAGGGGACTGACTTGAGGCCCCTTTGGCTTTGGCTCCTCAGCTTTTGACTTTTGGCTCCTGTGGCTTTTGGCTCCTCGGCCTTGGGCTTTTGGCTTTTGGCTTTTGCTCTTTGGCCTTTTGCTCCTTCTTCTGGGTAGGACTTATCTCGGGTGAGATCCTCTCTCTTTGGTGGGAGACTTAGGCTCTTTTGTATGGTCTAAGTTCGGACCAGAGCTAGAGTTTGTTCATTATATTGGAGTGCTGTGGAAGATTTTGTACTATTAAAAGCCTTTTTGGAACTGCAGCGGACACGTGAGTTTTCATCTGTTCCCCAGCGTCCTTGGAGGTAGGAGAGAACTTCTGTCCTGACACTGTCGGTGACCCCGGTGGCATCCCCAACAATACTCTAATATTTTTTTTTCTGATATTGCATCAGTAGATGACTCAGAACTTAGGTAATAAATCCTGTAATACTGGTAATGTTAATGTTGACATTTCTGTACTCTGATAAAACTTTCAAGTGACTGGGGGGCCGGAGTGACAGCATAGCAGGTAGGGCATTTGCCTTGCATTTGATCAACCTGGCTTGGATCCTTGGCATTCCATATGGTCCCCCTAGCACTGCCAGGAGTAATTTCTGAGTGCAGACCAAAAGTAACCCCCGAGTATCACTGTGTATGACTTAAAAGCAAAAAGAAAAAATAGAAAGCCTTTCAAGTGATTAATAAATAGATGAAGTGAATAAAATAATGACCATTCAAGTTGTAATATTAATATTAACTTCATTTGTGTTTTTAAAATTATTTTAGATACTCATCTTTACAACATATTAGTATTTTCCCTATAAATGAAAAGTTTAAGAAAAAAATTTCACCTTGTGATCCCTTTTGCCTGAGAAATTATTACCTAAACCACAAATTCATATATATAAAGCAAGTACAACATTATTTACTGATAATAAATCATAAAGAAGTTAAAAAAATTAATGTCTGTTTGTGTGTGTGTGTGTGTGTGTGTGTGTGTGTGGCAGGGCATGGGGAGTTAACAACACCTGGCAGTGCTCAGGGAGTTTCTCCTGGTTCTGCTGTAGGGATCACTCGCAGGGGCTTAATGTTCCCTGTGTGGTACGGGGGTTCGGACGCACATCCACTGTATGCAAAGCAAACGTCCTACTCATTGCACCATTTCTCTGGCCCTTAATTTTAAAGTTCTGCTATTATTACCATGTAGGGGTAATGACCCAGAGTTATGAAGCTAGGCTATAAAGTATTATACCAATCCATAACTTTGTTCAGTATAATATGAAGTTGTGAGATTAGTTTCTTTAAGATTTTAGTAGGGCTTATTACTCAAATAGTCAACATGATCAAAAGAGGAATAGATGAAGGACAAAATGATTATCCTTGAGGAATCCAGGATATAACTCAATTATAATGTGCTCTCTTTGCATGTGTGAAAGTCTGAGGTTTAATCACCAGTAACACACACAAACACACATACACACATACATTATCCCAAAGGAATTCTAAATTTGGAGAATTATTGTAGATTATATTCATTGAATTGCTCAAGCAGGCACCAGTAACGTCTCCATTTTTGGGGAATAAGGTTCATTATTGTTATGTTTTTGGCATATCAAATACACCACAGGTAGCTTGTAGCTTGTCAGGCTCTGTTGTGGCTCTGGGCTCTTCCCAGGGGCCCAGTGGATCTAGTCTTTTTCTGTCAGACCATCTAAAAAGTTTTTGCTGCAACAAAAATTTTGTGTCCATTAACTTAGTAATAGAGTAGCTATTTTTGTCTCTCTATTGTAAAGTTTGAGGCTTTCACTAAGAACAGAAATTATTTTTTCTTTATTTGGAGATCAAGAGGTAGCATAGCAAGTTAAGTGCTTGCTGTTCCGGTAGTCAACCTGCGTTCAGTCTTCAGTATCCCATGTCGTCCCGAGTCCCACCGGGGAGACTCTGAATGTAGCTCAGAGTACAGCTGGCTGTGGCCCTAAGTAAGAAACACAAGTGGATAAATAAATTATAAAACATTGACATTTTATAACATGTAGGGTTTTTGTAGTTTATACTGGCATAGATGTTTTATCCAATTTTATCTCATGTGCATACTAAAATGATTCACATATTTTAATTGCATCATGAAGAAAAAAAAGTTTATCATTAGAAGAATAAAAGGAATCTGAGATTATATCCTATACCCTTCAATGTGAGTCTAGTTTTTACAGTATCATTAGTTTTAATAACACAAGCGGCAATAATATAAAACTGACCCACATGGGCCATTGAATGCAATCTGAAACATTCTTTTCTTTCTTTCTGTTATTCAAATAGGAACTATGAAAAGTATTATTAGTTGGTGGACTTTGTAGGTAATCTGAGTATATCTTGCTGAATTTGTACTGATAATTTCTTGACTCTCCAATCACTTGCAGTTAAGTTAACCAACGCTACTCTCTCCCTTAGCCATCCATATTTTTGGTTTGCTGGAAGTGCAGATTTTCTAACTTTACCTTAACTACTTTAGGTTAAAATATTCAAATGATAAGATTAGTGAGGATCAAAATTTGGTAAACTTGGAGGAAACAAGCTTATTTCAGAGGTAGAATGAACTCAGAAAACATGCTATTTCAATGCCAAGCAAAGATATTCAGAGTAGAAAAAATAGAAATGTAGTGAAAACAGAAGGACTGAATAGTAGAATCTAAACATTTGAGAGCTTTTACTGGAGCACTCTTTTCTCTCTTATGAAATGTCTTTGAAAAGGATTTTAGGCCTTGGTTGTATGTTTAAGAAGTCACAGTACTAAGCATGGGTAAGAAAATTCAGGGTTCTGTTCTGTCTTTGTTGAATACTGTAGCTTTTTCTCTTCCTCTCCTCTGGTAATTATAACACTTAGAAAGATGAAAAACATGGTGTGTGTGTGTGTGTGTGTGTGTGTGTGTGTGTGTGTGTGTTCTTGGAGGAAGCTTTTCTTTTAAGCATTCAGAATTTGGAGATCTTTAAAAGGAAGGGTAATAGACATAAGAATCTTTTTTAAGTCCTTCTTATCCCAACATTTGAAAAGGCATTTTATTCATAAAGCTTACACTTTTTTCCAAAGGCCTATTTAATTCATTATGGAGTAGTATGAAGCTGTTGAGAGAGATATAGCAGCTTGATTCATTTGAAATCACAGGACAAATAGACTTTAAAAAGCAAATGCATCCATTTTGACACTAATTATGTGTCTTTTGCACATGCAGTATCTCATGTCACAAATTGCTCTCATTTATTTCTCACTGCAGAATGTTTCTGAAATTAGATGAGTGGAAAATGCCTTAAACAGGTGGATGTGGAACAGGTCAGGTCTATAAGGACTTGTGCGGAGAAGGATGGATTAAGGCAGGGAAAAATGAAGGTGTCTTAGATGACACTGCAACTCATAGGAAATTTAACATGATAGTGATTTGTGTGTAAAATGGAGTGTATGATTTTTCAAATGATATGAATCCTTTGTATAATCCTAACAAACTAGTAGAGTTCTTTGTAAAAAGGCTTTGTGTTAACATTAGTTGTACAAGGCTTATCTTTGTTCTTAAAAAAATTGTCTGTGACCATTTCTGTTTTTACTGGTGAGGAAACCAGGGCAGTTAAGGAATTTGCCTAAGCTATCAATCTCCATCCCCATATCAGGAAACAGTTTGCCAAATATGATATGTTTACCTAGAGGTAGCATCAAATCACACAGTTCAGGCATGCAAAGATCTCCATCACCCCTACATCTTCAGACACTGATCCAGGTTATTGCTTTACTTCTGACCATCTCATTATTTATCAGAAAGTTCTAAAACCCTTTTCTTGATTAAGTTCCTGGAGCAACTAACAGTATTTAGAGAAACATTATGCTTACTTGATTACCATTTATTTGGCTAGGGAGATAGCTCATAAGGCTGAAAAACCTACTTTGCATGTGATCCCCTGGAGTGATTACCAGGAGTGATTACCAAAAAGTGAGCCAGGAGTAACTCCTGATCATCACAGATGTGACCCAAAATCCCAAATTACAGAGTAAGAGAGAGAGACACAGAGAAAGCACACACAGAAAGGGGGAGATAGAAAGAGAAACCCAGAGAGAGAGAGAGAAGAGAGAGAGAGAGAGAGAGAGAGAGAGAGAGAGAGAGAGAGAGAGAGAGAGAGATTGGAGTGATTGTCATTTTATTAGAAAAGGCTGTAACTCAGAACAGCCTGATGAATGTACTGCCACATAGCAAAACCTGGAGATTTTTTTTTCCTTTTGGATCACACTGGGCTCAGGGATTACTCCTGGCTCTGCATGCAGGAGTTACATCTACCAGTGCTTGGGGGACCATACGAGATGCTGGGGATTGAACCCAGGACAGTCACTTGCAAGGCAAATGCCCTAACAGCTGTGTTATCACTCCAGCCCCAGAGGAACCTCCACACCATGAGGGCCGCCATTTTTCACATCTGAACTTCCATCTTGTCAGAACTCCACCCAGCAGACGAGCTGATCACAGCCCAACTCAATGAGACCCACCCTGCAGCAGTCTTTTTCAAGCCCAGCCCAGGTATGCTGATCCACAGACACATACGGGGCAGAGCTGCTACTGGCTCTCCCTGCGCCCAGCTGATCATGAGGCGCACGGGAGGGGATGGCGGGGTCTAGCCCTGGCCTGCCACCTCAGCAGAGCCTCGCAAGAAGCCAGAGGAATCCCCACACCATGAGGGCCGCATTTTCCACATCCGGACTCCACACTTGTCAGAACTCCACCCAGCAGAAGAGCTGATCACAAGAAATGTTCATCAATAAATGAACTGTTCATCAATAAATGCTCAGGATTAGAGGTGACTACAAGAGTATACCACCCGCACAGCAGAGCCTGGCAAGCTACCTGTGTCGTATTTGATATGCCAAATACCAGTAACAATTATAGACCTCATTCCCATGACCTGATGGGGCTACACTAGCAAGTGACAGGACATATGGAGATATTATTGGTGCCACTCGAGAAATTGATGATCAATGGGAAGATAAGTGATACAGGTGAAGTGATACTGTTTACCAATCTGGAAGTTCTTTAAATCTTGTTATGCAAGACTTGACAGAACTTATTCTTTGAGTGTGCCCACCCTTGTACTCCGTACAAACCTCAATGAGCTTGGTTACTGTGTGGATATGGTCAATTGTACTGAATCCTTTCCGGAAGCCAGCTTGCTCACATGGTTGTCCTTCATCTAGTGTTCTGCCAATCCTGTTCAGGATGACTCGTGTAAACAGCTTGTAGTTGACGGACAACAGGCAGATGGGGCGATAGTTGCCTATGTCGTGAATGTCTCCCTTCTTGAACAGTAGAACTGTCCTGCTGGTTTTACATTGGGAGGGCACCTTGCATTCGGACAGGTAGCATGTGAAGAGCCAAGCTAGTGTATTGATGAGTACCAATGGCAGATTCTTCAGGTATTCGGGTCTGACTTTGTCTGGGCCTGGTGCTGTTCCCTTCTTTACCGATGAGATGGCATGTCGGATTTCAGAAGGGAGAACGTTGGGAATGACATATCCATCCTGTGGAATTTGGTATGTGGGCAGGTGGATGTGGCTATCAAAGAGATTTAAGTAGAAGTCATGGATAATCTTCTCCATTGCCTTTCTAGAAGATGTGATAGATCCATCAGGGCGTCGGAGGGCAGTCATCAGGTCTTATAGTTGGCGAAGGACAGGCGGGTGGTGCGTATGCTTTTCCCGGCTCCTGCTGCGTCTTTCAGTATTTCTGCTCTTCTGTCTTTGAGATCTTCTTTTATCGCTTCTCTGCACCATTTAGCAAGCTTGGATGATAGCATTTGGTCTATGCTATTGTGAGCCTTGCCACATTGGCGAATGAACTCGAGAGTTTCTGAAGACAGGCGTCCTTTTGTGTCTTTCTCTCTCTCGGCATTCTTTGCACAATCATGGAGGTGCTGAACCAGTCGGTTGTATTCTTCATCGATGTCGCCAATGGTGGTATCTTCCCATGTTGCTGCAATGGTACCAAAGAGTTCCCAGTTGGTGGTCGTTCTGGGAGTTCTCTTCTTAACCTTTGCAGCCTTTTCTCCCTGTTGCCGGAAGTAGAATTTTGCACGAAGGAGACGGTGGTTCAATCCTGTTTGGAATTTGGGGACGACAGCAACATCGATCAGATAAAACCTTTGATTGAAGATGATGTGGTCAATTTCATTGTGGAACTGTCCACCAGGAGATTCCCATGTCCAATGTTTCGCTTCAGCCTTCTGGAACTGTGAATTCCCATGAATGGTCTTGGTGGACATGATGAACTCAGATAGTCTCTCACCCTGTTCGTTCCATTCTAGGCCAGGGGTCCGGATGTGGAGTTCTTCAGCCGATCTTCTCGGTCCTATCTTGGCATTAAAATCATTGGCTATGATCTTGTAGAAGGTATGATCTTTTTTAGAGAACTCCTCCAGTTCCATGTAGAATTTCTCAATTTCATCTATCTTGTATGTGGATGTTGGTGCGTAGACAATGAAGATAGAAATTGCTGGCAGTGGGTCACATCTCTTCAATCGTCCTATCTGGTTTGTTAGGCATTCAAATGAATCAATGTTGATGGCCATGTTTGTGTTGACAAGGACCGAATGCCACCAACGCCTCTTTTGTCGCATGTTCCAAGGAACAATTCTTCCCCAGTGTCAAATACAGCATGATGCGACTGACAACTCCCGTCTCAGTCAGACCAATGATGTCATACTTGATCTTTCAGAAGAGAGCGCTGGACTAGAGCCATTACCGACTGGATCCCATGGGATGTCAAAAGATCATGTGGCCACCCACCTACAAGATGGTCAGACTTCCTTGTCAAGACCCTGAAGGAACGGTTTGAGGTTCTTCATATTCCTGAATCAACCAGATGCCATTGGGCTACATTGGCACGTGATAGGGTCCAATGGAAATGTTACTGGCGCCTGCTCGAGCAAATCGATGAATAATGGGATTCAAGTGATCAAGTGATCAAGTGCCCACCCTTTCCTCTCCTAGAGATCTGTGGGTAGAGCTGAAATCTCAAGATGTTTCAGATAGGTAGCCCCAGGCTGAGTCTGTCTATAGTCCTAACCTAATCACCTTGTTAGTATAAAATCAAAACAGTATTCTCTCACATGACAGGAAACCACAACAAACAAACAACAAAAAGATCTCTAAATATTCTAAGGTTTGTATGTAGAACTATGTGGCAGAAAAGGGAATCAAGAACACATCTAGGGACCGGAGCAATAGCACAGCGGTTAGGGCATTTGCCTTGCCCGCGCCAACCCAGGTTCGATACTGGTATCCCATATGGTCCCCCGAGCACCGCCAGGAGTAATTTCTGAGCAAAGAGCCAGGAGTAAGCCCTGAGCATCGCTGTGTGTGACCCACAAAAGCAAAAAAAAAAAAAGAACACATCTATTTCTTATTATGCCATGCTATTGATGTAGGTGGGCCCGCAGGTGGCTAATGGGAGGTGGGAAGGGGAGAGAACTGGTCGCTTTCTTCCCAGCTGCCTCTGCAGTTCGGACCCTTTGGGCAGGCTATGGACTGATAAGTCTGCCACGAGCCCCTGCACAGCATAGGCCTGAGCCCCACCAGCCCCACTAGGTGGTCGTCAAGCCACACCTGATGTCCGCTTGATCTCTAGGCATGGGAATTGATCCCCACCACTGGAAATTTCTCGGGGAGCCATAGACTCAGGCTAGAGTGAAGAATTGCTCTTTGCAGGAAAGGAATTCCTCAGGGTTCTTGACTTCCTAGAAGAAAAATAATTTTCAGGAGTAGAAGAACAGTGAAGCAAAACAGATTTTATTTAGGATGGGGAAGGGAATAGGGAAAGAGAGAGCAATAAGATGCTCAAGGGAGAACGTGGACTACTCCAGAGGCAGAGAGTGAGCCCTGACTGATTTCCAAAGGGGGTTTTTATTCCTTTGGGTTGGAATGCTCTGGAATCTTTTTCTGGGCCATCAAAGGTTGATGGGGGGGTTAAGGGCTGTTCTGAAGGAGGTGGATCCAGCTTCCTAAGGGTCTATTGTTGGTTAATGGGTCCTATCAAGTCTTCATTCCTGGCTCCAAAAGGTGATAACCTAATGGCTACAGTCCATTGCCATGCAGCACCTCCACCCTCCCCCCATCTGCCCACCTACATCACTATCATAATCAATACCTGGAGGATTGAATCCCACCAGACCTGATCTCAGAGCCCCAGAGAACTCTATAGCCACATATGCATTCAGGATCCTTGTCCTGTGTTTTGCCCACTTCCATTCCTCTGGTTTTCTACTCCTGCATTCTGGAGAATGCTTGTGACAGACAGAAAGTTTACTGAAAGTCTACAAAATTAACCTGCAGTTTGCACTCCACTCTTGGATCTATTTAACACAGGAGGAGAGCTTTATAAATGATGCAAGAGTTTCTTAGAGTTCTTTATATAACAATTCAAAGAGGGCTAAAAACAGCCAAAAGAAAGAGAAGTACACATTCATTTTATCCAAAGATGAGCAAAAACAAAAGCATTTGCTACATGGTGTGAATTGGAAGAATCTTATATTATTGAGCTGGTGCTTGTTGCCTGATAATGGACAAGATTAGCGTCACTTTTCTGTAACTAAGCCTGTAATGGTGTCACAGCCTATTTTATGCCAATTGGTGTTCCTGGGGTCTGTGGTATAAAGCAACCTTTGCAAATGAGTAGTCAAAATGGTTGGGATAGGAATAAAATCAGAAAGTAAAAAAATGAATAGCTATTTCAACACTTAATTTCTTTTAATTTTGAGAGTCTTACATGTGTGCTGCCACTATTAATGGGTGGGATACTGATGATGGGGGAAGAGGTTTTAGCTGTAAATTTATTTTCACCTGAGCTGCAAATTTCAAACCTGGCATGCCTTACACGTAATGCAGTTTGACAGTTCATTTGAAATAAATGTGCCGATAACCCTTAAAAGTGGTAATAAAATACTCTTTGCTCTACTGTACAGATGATTAATACCACTAAAGTAATTAAATTCCATTAAGCTGAGGTTCACATACCCAAGGAATTGGTGCCAGGATTTAGCCATTCTCTAGTGAGGACAAAAGACTAATGCCTTTTAAAGCCATGTTTCACCGGGAAAATCCCAGGGAAGTCTATATTAACTTAGGACATCTGCTTGTTGTGATTGTTTGAGGTATTGATGCATTGGATCATTAGCAGGGTAGCGTGAACTAGTGTTTTCCTGTTGACAAGGATCTCTCACCAGGCACTGCTAGCTTTCTGCAAGGGGGAGAGAGAAAGCAGAGCAGGGCAGCCAAGTTGAGTCCTGTGAATGGCTTTGACTTACAGAATTATTGCTAACTGTACAGTCTCTGATGGTAGGAAACAGCATTTTGCCCCCCAGCCATTTTCCCAAGATCAAAGCCAAAGTAACTCTGTCTCCTGCTGTTTTGTAGCTGTAGATTCTTAAAGACTGGCATTATTGTCGTCGATGAACAGTTTGCCCCCTTTCAGATGGCTGCAGTAATGACCCACGGGGAGGCAGTGGTTAGGCAGTGCTGACAATGTGACCAGGTGCTGCAGCATAAGCGTTTCATTAAATATTGAAGCAATGGTTTTCAGTTACAGTGGCAAAAAGGGAATTTGGTCTATGTCCAAATGCGTGGCTTTTTTTTCTTTCAACCTCTTCTAATCACATTATTTTTTACATGACCTTTCTACTGGAAATTAGCTGCCGCCTGGAAAAGCATTGTGTGTAATATATCCAAGCTAATTCCACATTCCACTTTACATGCTGGTAATCATTTTAATGTGAATGATTTATTTACTTTTATTTTCCTTTAAATATGCAAGCCAAAGAAAGAATAAACCTTTGTAGCTTTTAGAGGTAGCATATAAAGAATCCTAAAATTTTAAGGCAAAGACAGCTGCAGAAACTGCAGTATGAGTCATGTGTATTTAAGATTTCATTTTTTATGTGTGTCTGTGAGAGTTCATTTTAGAACTTTAGCACTGTTTCTGTTTGGAGACTATATTAAACTAGTCTTTATAATTTTGTAAAATCCCGTTTGTAGAGAATAACTACCATTTTAAAAGATAATATAGTTACCAGTTCATTAAAGACCTTAACTTACTGTGTGAGAGTAACCAACAGATAATACCAATGGCAGTGCTGACTGACTGCATGTCCTATGAGAAATTGCCGTGTAACTTCCCAGTCCTCTGATTCCAGAAAATTCTAAGAGGAAGTGTGACTTAATACAAAAGAAACATTTATGACTTTTAACAAAATAACATAAACACACAGAGAAACTCACTTAAAACTTTTAGAGAATCTTGACTCTGGAAGGCTTTGAAAAGTAAAATGTACCTAAATTTTACTAAATTTTATTTAAAATTTAAATAAAACAAATCAAGAATAAAAAATTTATCATGTTGAAAGAGATAAAATTAAAATGATCTTCTCTCACATAGCCCTAAATTGAAAAAATCTAATACAGCAATTTTAAACTTCCAAATTTTCTAAAGAAATCAAATAGGGTTTCTGTAGGTTAAATATACTTTAATAGATGCCCACATTTAAATTAGCTCCAGGGACCAAAGCGACAATACTGTGGGTAGGGCACTTGACTTGCATGCAGCTGATCTTGATTCTATCCCTGGCATCCCTATTGTCCCCTGAGCACTACCAGGGTAATCCTGACTGCAGAGCCAGGAGTAACCCCTGAGCAACATTGGATGTGACCCAAAAAGCCTAAATAAATGAATAAATAAATAAATAAGTAAATAGATAGATAAATAAATAAATAAATGAAATCAGCTTTCAATTACCATTTCACAAAGCTCTTTGCTACCTTCTACCAAATATAGCTGTGGTTTGCTATTTACCTGTGAAATAAACTAAGCAGTTTAATGTACCAATCCATAAATTTGCCCATGATGTAACAACTCTGTATAAGACAATACTGAAATAAGAATATATTGTTAATTTTTGCTCATTTTTGCTTGCTTATAACTAGGAAAAACTAATTTGAAATGTCATTTGGTCCAGAGGAAAAACTCAATATGTTGAGTGTTTGCTTTTCATAGGTGAGGTCTGAGTTTAGGCTCTAGCACTACATGGTACCATGAGAATTTCAATGAGCCACGTCCAAGCAGAGAACACCAAAGGAAGTTATGGTCCTCTGTCGGGGAACCACTGGTGTCCTCAACAATATCAGGAAATGAGTTCCTTCTACCTCTGAGGTCTGTGGAGAATGGATGAAAACCACAAGTCTAGTGCAGTTCCAAAAGACTTGTACTAATTCAATAATAAACTAAACTCTGCCACTAAAATTCAAAATAATGGGATTCCCCAGACCTCTAGTTCTTCTTCAGTATTTAGACCATATACTCAGGCCCAAGGCTTCCACCAAAGTGGATCCTCATACCTTGAGTCAATCCCCTTATATATATATCCAAAAGTAATCCTATCTTGAGGGAGGGTAATGTCAACAAAGATTAACGAATCAGCTTCTAGGTGTAGAAGTAGGGTGTTACTATGGTGGGGTGGTACCACATTTATTTCAGGTCTAAACAAATGATTATGCTAGGGGCTAGTCTCTTTCAGATTATGTCTTATGTGAGTATACCACCCACATGGCAGAGCCTGGCAAGCTACCCGTGTCCTATTTGATATGCCAAAAACCAGTAACAATTATAGACCTCATTCCCATGAGCTGAATGAATGGTTTGAGGCTCTTCGTGTTCCTGGAGTGAGCAGATGCCTGTGGGCTACACTAGCATGCAACAAAACATATGGAGAGGTTACTGGCACCCGCTGGATCAAATCGATGAACAACAGTAGGACAAGTGATAAAAGTGATTCAAGTGACCTCTTATGTCAAAAAACTTGAGGGAGAGAGAGAGCTGGTATAGAGAAATATATCTCAATCAATGTGATGTAGGTGGGCCACATGCATGGTTTATGTGAGGCTGAAAGGGGAGAGGGATGGCCGCTTTCTCCCCAGCTGCCTCTGCAACTGTGACCCACTGGGCAGGATAAGGACTGCTAAAGTCTGCCATGAACCCCTGCACAGCATGGCCTGAGCCCCACCAACCCCATGAGATGGCTGTCAAGCCACACTTGATGTCCCCTTGATCTCTAAGCACGGGACTTGATCCCCACCACACGAGATTTCTCTGGGAGCCGCGGACTCAGGCTTGAGGAAGAAATTGCTCTTTGTAGGAAAGGAAAGTCATTCCTAGCCCTTACTCAAGGTTTTCCTTGGGGTTCTTGTCTTTCTTACAGAAAAATAATGTTTAGGAGTAGACAAACAGTGAAGTAGAACAGGTTTTATTATGAAAGTCTTAGGAAGGGGAAGGAGGAGGGAAAGTGAGAGAGAGAGAAAGAGGGAGAGAGCGAGTACACATCTCAAGAGGGGAGATGCGGGTGGCGCACATGCTCAGGTACCATATGTGCTTTGCCACATGGGCTCAAGCAACACATGGGCTGAGGCAGCATATGCGTGCCGTCCTTTGGTCAGCATGGCTTTTATAGATTTCTTCCCAAGCTACTTCCATATGGGGCTTCAACCTAGGTTAATGTCAGTTGCTAGGTCCATTGCCCAGGGGAGTAGACTTTGGGAGTGTCTTCTTTGAAAATCTCCTTTCCTTGACCTATTTCTGCTGGATCTTCTGTCCTGGAATGTAACTGGATTATGAGCTGGGCTGAGACAGGTTGATTCAGATTCCTCAAGGTGTAATGAGGGTTAATGGATCTCATCAAGTCTTGGTTTCAATTTCCAAACAGGTAACTCTTAGGGTGAAACTTCATTGCCTTGGGGACCCCCGTCTGCCTGCCTACATCAGATGTATATTCATGGGGAGAAACACATCATAATTTTATGGGTTTCATGCAATCTAGATGGTACCCACAAGGTCCGACTATTTTCCGTTTGCACCAAGGTGATTCTGAGTGCCTTGTCTTCTGTTTACTGAAAGGGTCATGCTCGCCTGCTTGAGAACAAACTAGCATGATCCTTCCTTCTATCTAAAATGATAGTCTCAATGTAGCCAAGGTAGTAGTCTCCTGGTAAATTCTAACTGTCCCACACTGGAACCAGTGGGTATTAAGAGGAACTGTGCTCAGTTCTCTTTTACCCAAGAAAAAGCTGATCTCAAGCCTGGCTCATCAGAGTCCCACCCTATAGAGAAGCCTATTTTAAGCCGAGCTATGCTGAACCAGAGACACAGACATGGGGCAGAGTTGCTACCTGTTCTTGCCGTTGCACCCGTTATTTCTTTTCCTCTCTCCTCAAATTCACAGATGTTAACTAGTATATTTGATGTATTAAAGTGCTATTTACTTTAAAGGTTTTTCATATTATAGCCATTTATAGTAAGAGTAAAACAAGTTTTAAAATACATGAGAATTTTTTCAATTCTTTTAATTTTAGATATTTCCTTCTGTTTAGTCTTTTTTGGGGAGAGGGAATACTTTAGGGAATGACTAACTTCATTCATTCTGTCATTCATCGATTTGCTCGAGCGGCGCCAGTAATATTTCCATTTGACCCTATCATGTGCCAGTGTAGCCCAATGACATCTGGTTGCTTCAGGAATACAAAGAGCCTCAAACCGTTCATTCAGGGTCTTGAGGAAGAAGTCTGACCATCTTGTAGGTGGCGCCCACGTGATATTTTGACATCCCATGGGATCCAGTTGGTAATGGCTCTAGTCCAGTGGTTGTCTCCAAATGGCATTACACGTCCAGCCCATCTGATTTTCAATGCCTTGGCAAACAAGACAGCATCCCTGACTCTGGAACAGCAATGGAGGTCAGAGCTCTGGATTCCTTCTTTCACTTGAGTGAGGCGTGATATTCCTAGCATAGCTCTTTCAATTCCTCTTTGGGAGACCCAAATAGCATTCTCATTCTGCTTTCATTGGGCCCAGGTCTCTGAGGCGTATGTTGTCACTGTCACTATCACTATCTTCCTGTTCATCATCTATTTGCTAGAGCGGGCACCAGTAATATCTCCATATGCCCTGTCTCATGCTAGTAGAGCCAAGGGCATCGGCTTGCTACAGGAATATAAAGAGCCTCAAACCATTATATTAGGTCATGGGAATGACCTAATATAATTGTTACTGGTATTTGGCATATCAAATACAACACGAGCAGTTTGCCAGGCTTGCCATGCGGGAGGCATACTCTTGTAGTCACCTCCAAATAAAGCATTTATTGATGAACCACGCGCCGTTGTGGCGCGCGAGCCGGGCTGTGATGGCCTGGTCTGCTGGGTGGAGTTCTACGAGAGGGAAGTCCAAATGTGGAAAATGGCGGCCCCCATGGAGTGGGGGTCATCTGGTTTGTTGTGAGGCTCTGCTGGGGTGGTGGGCCAAGGGCTAGAACCTGCCATGCCTCCCGGGTGCCTCATGAATGGCTGGGCACAGGGAGAGCAAGGAGCAGCTCTGCCCCATGTCTGAGATATTATTAATATTACTATTAATATTACCCTGGGCAAGGAGCCAAGTAGGGCATTTGCCTTGCATGCGGCCAACCTGGGTTCGATCCCTGGCATCCCATATGGTCCCCTGAGCATTACCAGGAGTAATTCCTTAGTGCAGAGCCAAGAGTAACCCCTGAGCCAGGAGTAACCCCTGAGTCACAAGGAGTGACCCAAAAAGCAAAGAGAGGGGCCAGAGCGATAGTCCAGCAGGTAGGGAGTTTGCCTTGCACGCAGCCGGCCTGTGCAGGCCCGGGTTCGATCCCTGACATCCCATATGGTCCCCTGAGCACCACCAGGAGTAGTTCCTGAGTGCAGAGCCAGGAGTAACCCCTGAGCATCGCCGGGAGTGACCCAAAAAAGCAAAAAAAAAAAAAAAAAGAGAAATCCACAATAGCTTCCCTGCCCCACCCCAGCTGCCGGCACTTGCCCTGAGGGCTGCCCCGAGTTCTGAGACCCCCCCCCTCACAAAAGGGCTTGTGCTCCGCAGGGATCTGAGCATACAGCCGACCCTGTGATCCTTGAGCACTCAGAGAGTAAAGCCCGAGCAGAGCCAGGTGTAATCCCCAAAAAACAAAAAAAAGAATCTGTTAAGTAAAAATCTCTCAAGGACTAACACAGTCTGTTCCTTCTGTCACAGGGGCAGCTGGGGGGAGGGATAGAGAGAGGAGAGAGAGAGGGGAGAGAGAGAGGATGCAGTGCCATTACCATGGCAACCAGGCCAGTCTGGTTGGTTGTTGGGGCTCTCAAGGCTTTGAGACCCTTGGGTAGGGTCACTATCACCAGGGCCCTGGGTTGCAACACGGGAACCTAATGATGGGGGAGGCGTCCTCGCATGCCCACATTCCCGAGATTCTTCCCCTGCGTCATTAATGCAGGGAGAATGATTGACTTGAAGAGATGTGCCCGGAGCCAGAGGTTCTTTGTCTTTTTAGCTATTTCTTCGATGCTTTTGAAGGCATTCCATGCTGCTCTCTTCCTCCTGCGCAGCTCAGGCTTTAGGTCATTTATCATGTTGACTTCTTGACCTATGTCGGGGGATGTCTCCGGGTCACCGACAGTGTCAGGAGAGAAGTTCTCTTCTACCTCCGAGGACACGGGGGGGGGGGGAACAGATGAAAACTCACGAGTCCTGTGCAGTTCCAAAAAGGCTTTTAATAGTACAAAAGCTCTTCCACAGCACTCCACAATAATGAACAAACTCTACCTCTGGTCCGAACTTAGACCATACAAAAGAGCCTAAGTCTCCCACCAAAGAGAGAGGATCTCACCCGAGCTGAGTCCTACCCAGAAGATGGAGCAAAAGGCCAAAGAGCAAAAAGCCGAAAGCCGAAAGCCAAAAGCCAAAAGCCAAAAGCTGCAGGAGCCAAAAGCCGAAAGCCAAAAGACCGAAAGCCGAAAGCTGAGGAGCCAAAAAGCCGAAGTCGAAGGGGCCTCCAAGTCAGTCCCAAAGCAATCCAGGGAGGGTCGTGTCAACGAAGAACTCTAAACAGAATGTAGTACCACAGCCTATTGCAGGTATAAACAAAGGTTACACCAAGGACTAAATTAATGCTGAGATTATCTCTTATGTAAAACACTGGAGAAAGAGAGAGAAAGGGCTGATATAAGTAATATATCTTAATTTCATGAGCTTCATGTAACCTAGATGGTACCTCAAGGCCCTTATTATTATCTGCACCAGGGTGATTCTGAGTATCTTGTTCTCATGTACTGAAAGGGTCACATTCGCCTGCTTAGAGCAAACTAGTATGATCCTTCCTATAGTCTTCCTATAGTCTCAACGTAGCCAGGATGGTAGTCTCCTGGTAAATTCTAACTGTCCCACACTGGGTGCAGTGGGCATAAAGAGGAGCTGTGCCCAATCTAGAAAACATAGAAGTCTTAGTAGATATATAAGTCAGATGTTATTCAATCAAGGTGACTTCTGTAACTGCCACACCCTCTAGCAGTGTTTTCATAGAAGAGAGGTCTCATTAGAATGAACCTTGGCTTAAATAGATCAAGCTGGGAGTGGGCAAAACAACAAAGCTCCCAGATTCCCAGATTAGCTAGATCTATCATCCAACAGACCTAGGTACACATAACTGCTGCATTCAGAGATGTTCGTTCCATTGAGTGTGAATGGGGCCTCTGGAACTAGTTCATTTTTCATGAACATAGTTTTGCTGAGATTCAGCTGTAGACCTATCTTTCCACATTCTCAGTCAAAGTCAGCCAGCATTTGTGCCCCTTGGCTAATGTTTGGTGTTATTAGAACGATGTCATCAGTGAAGCGGAGGTGGTTTAGTTGCCGACCTTCTATTTTCACTCCCATTCCTTCCCATTTCTTCATCATCTTTCTTTACCATCTCTACCACTGCCATGTTCGCTGCACTCATCAAGGATGCCAGTGCGACGACTCCTGGTACAGGCCATGTGTCATCCGGCTACATGGAGCATCTGAAGGGTCTGACCTGCTTGTCAAGGCGGAGAGCTATATCACTTCATTCATTTTCAAGAAAAAAATTCTGAAAAGACAGATTTATTCTAAAAGGAAAAAATAAGACTGTTATAGTGTGAAGAGATAATATAGGTTCTTGCCTGGTATCACTGTATCACTGTCTTCCCGTTCATCATTGATTGGCTGGAGCGGGCACCAGTAACATCTCCATATGTCCTGTCTCATGCTAGTAGTGCCCAAGGGCACCTGCTTGCTCTAGGAACATAAAGAGCTTCAAACCATTCCATCAGGTCATGGGAATGAGGTCTAAAATTGTTACTGGTATTTGGCATATCAAATATGATACGGGTAGCTTTCCAGGCTCTGCCGTGCCTGGCATGCTACCCAGCATACTCTTGTAGTCATCTCTAAATCCAGCATTTATTAATGAACCACGCAGCCGCTTGCTGCTGCGAGCCAGGCTGTGATAGGCTGGCTGGTCTGCTGGGTGGAGTTCTGAAGAGAGGGAAGTCCAGATGTTAAAAATGGAGGCCCTCATGGAGTGGGGGGTCATCTGGCTTGTTGCAAGGCTCTGCTGCGGTGGCGGTCCAGGGCTAGAACCCACTATCCCTCCTGGGTGCCTCTTGAGCAGCTGGGCACAGGGAGAGCCAGTAGCAGCTCTGCCCCATGTCTGTGAGTCATGTAAGTTTCTCTTCTTTTGTCGAGGCTGATGCCACCCCCCCACCCATCCTCCCTGATACTGGGAAAGTTGGCCTCTTGCCTGGTATGAGACTAATATCAGATCCATCTCTGGCACACAGGGAGTAACCCTGAGCACAGGACCTGAAGTAACTCCTGAGCCCTGCTGAATGTGCCCTCCCGACCGCAAACACACACACATATCCATTCACACACACACACACACACACACACACACACACAGAGTCAGAGATAGGAAGTACACATAAAACAAAGAGAGAAAGAAGAAATAATATACTAGTTACTGATATTATGACTTAATTATTACTTTAGTGTTGAAAGTTGTCTATAAACCTGTGTCTGTTTCAAGACAGGAGTATTAGGCACATTTTAGTGAATTGGTGAATACATAAATGGATGCAGATGCTGGAGAGCACACAGGGTAAGGCACTTGCCTTACATGCAATTGATCCGGGCTCAATACTTGGTATAACACATGGTCCTTCCAACACCAAACATACTAGAGGTGATCCTGAGTGCAGAGCCAGAAGTATGCTCTGTGCACTGTCAGTTGTGTTTCAAATATATATATATATACATATACATAAATAAATAAATAAATAATGCAAATATATTTCTTGCCAATACCATTGCTTATAGTAAAGATATCCAAATGATTTTATGAAATGTTTAAGATATACTTTATAAAAAAGTATATTTTTATCTTCAGTTTCTGGATATTCTAGCTTTACTTTTGTATGAGTGTTCAAGATGTCAGATTTGGGGATGGGGGTGTATAGGAGAAGGAACTTGACACTGGTGGAGGGATCTGAGGTAGAACATTGTACTTCTAAAACCCAACTATGAATAAATTTGTAAATCATGATGATTCAATAAGAAAAATTTTAAATAAGAGTCTTCATAAACAATGGTGACATCTTCACAGTTCAGTCTAATAGAATTGAAATATTTTTGAGAAGCCAGTATAATTGAAAACCATTCATTTTTCTTAAAATATAATGTGACCATTGTGTTTTGACACAATTGGCTCTTCATTTCTTCTTGAAAATTTGCATTCAGAGTTTCAATTATTCCATCTTATTCAGCTGTATTATTTGGATTTCTTTGAAACACACAAACATTAAGGACAAATTAATGCTGAAGAACATGTTTAATCTGTTGCTGGCAATCTTAACAAGTGTTCAAGGAGGAAGACTTTTTTTTTTGTAGATAGAAGATTGAGAAGTATATTAGGTGGGAGATGGAGGAAATAAATTTTCTTAACTTATAATTAAATATTATCTGTTTAGAGAAAAAAAACAAATGTATATTGTCTTGCCTTGCATGCAGCCAACCCAGTCTGATTTTTGGCACTGCAGATGGTCTCCCAAGCACTGTCTGGGATCACTCTTGAGCAAAGAGCCAGAAATAATGCATGAGCACTCCTGGATGTGGTCAAAATACAAAAAGATAAAAAGTAAATTTGTATTATATTAATATTAGTGTAATAAATATATATTTATTTCCAAAACATTTTATGATGTAATAAACATAGTAATGATTAAACAAAGATTTATAATAACAGCATATTAAATTTCCTTTTTAATTATCTTTTTATGTTGAAATATGTTTTATCCTTCATTTTCTTCCATAATAGTCCAACTTCATGAGATATGATCTTAATAATTATAAAATTATCTGTATTAGGAAGGTACTCAGTTTCATAATATTTTATATGCTATGATTCAATAATCTCCAGAGTATCAACCATAGATTCATTTTCCAGAAAATAATTTGACTAAGGCAAAATAATTTGGCTAAGGCTTATACCTTTCATTGATAGAAATTGACTTTTCAGTGGTGCTTAGCCTGAGAAGCTCATGTACTATTTTAAAGGTTAAATCATGGCTTAGCCTGTATTTTGTCAAATATTGACATCCTGTGAAAAACAACAAAGAATTTCTATACTAAAATAGAAAAATGTATGCTGTAAGTGTTCTCAGTTTCTAGCAAAATTATTTCTACCTTTACTTTTTTCTCCTAGGACAACTTCCTTTTGAGGTGCTAATTTACTTCAAGGTATTTTTGAGCTCTATGGCAATGCAGAACCAGAATTTGACCAATACAAGGACATTGCTAAGCATATATACACCCAAGAAAAACTTGGGGTTCTTGGCTATTGAAGAATGGGTGTTTCAAAGGACCCAGTGAAAAGGTTGTAGATGATAAATGTTATAGACTGCATGTTTTTTGTTCTCTGAAACCCAGATATCCAAATCAGATAGTTGTTCAGAAGTGGGATTACACTAAGTCGTTACACTAATATATATTTTAATTTTATTATTCTATATATACATACATATGCATATATATACCCACACATATATACTGTATGCTAGTTCTTGCTCTGTGCTCACATATAGTCCTAGTTGTTCTAGAGGTCTAGAACCTAGTTTTTTGTAGAACCACTAGGACTATATGTGGGGCTGGGGCTTTAACCCAGGTCAGCCATGTAAAAGGAAAGTATAATCTCTAAAGCCCTAAATTAATTATATTTAAAATAAAGATATCATATATTTAAAATCTGCCAATCCTTTGTGATTTTCTCATTATTGTTTATTGTAAAGAACATTTACTATATCTTTATGGTGAAAGTTATATATAATGGTCTGCTGATGCATAATTTTTTACATATTCTATTTAGTATCATCTCTTGGTTAATTTGCAATCTATCATGTTAGAAGATGCACCAGTATCACTTCACTTGTATCACTTGTGTTCCGTCGTTCATCGATTTGCTCAAGCCAGCACAAGTAACATCTCCCATACATCCTGTCATGTGGGGTGCTAGTGTAGCCCAAGGGCATCTGCTCAGTCCAGGAACACAAAGAGCCTCAGACCATTCGTTCAGGTCATGGGAATGAGGTCTATAATTGTTACTGGTTTTGGCATATAAAATACGACACGGATAGCTTGCCAGGCTCTGCCATGCAGGTGGTATACTCTCAGTAGTAGGCTCTCATCTCGTGCATTTACTGATGACCCGGGCTCTTACATACTTTTATTCAAAGAATAGAGGAACACATTTTGCTTATGATGATTTGTTTAACAGTAGCTTGATTTCTAGCAAGAACAGCAGTTATGTGAACACAAAGCTTGTTTATATATTCATACTTAATCCAGGTCATTCTTACTTCCTACCAACATCCTTCCTTCAATCCTGCTTTCGGCCAGGAACCCAGGTGTTGCATTACTGGATTCTATGCCTCAGTCAACATCCAACATCTTGACCTAATTAGTTAAATCTGCAGTATACTTAACAATGTCAATGTTGGTTTCTTAACTGTGACCTGTATACATGGCACTAGAATAAACACCGAACTCATCTTTCAGAGATGCATTCCGCTAGAGCGACAGATGCACCAGTAAAACTTGCAAATGCTACAGTTAGAGACTTATTTTCTTTCCAGAAAGCTCCCTGTTGAACTTTGAGTATCACACCTCTAGATACAACTTCCCCATTGTTTGCAATTCTCTTAATAATTCCTTTAGTAAAAGAAAGCAACACTTAATCTGTCATATCTCCAACCTCTTGTTCATATTGTTTACAGTGGTTGATAAATTATGATTATGGTAGTTTATAAGGGTAAGCATTTTCTCTTGCTCAAAAGCACTTTCAGGTTAAATGAAACAAAAATGTGGAAATCTTGGCAAATTCTCTTATGTCTTAGACAGTTTTTTCCTTAGAATATTTACCTGATATTGATAAGGGAAGAAATCAGGCCTAGGTTTTTTTCACTCATTTTAAAACAACACATATGCCTCTGACCAAGGAGAAAATATAATTTTTAATGAATTTGACCAAATGTGGTTCTTGGGCTGAAGACTATTTTTTTCTATTATGGGAATAAAAAGAGCACAAAATGGTCCCATGATTCAGACAGTTGATGACATCTCAACAGTTCAAAACAGAAAATGTGAGAAGAGCCAGAACCTGTTCATAGGATGGACAATGCCTACCTCTGGGCTCTTGGATGTTTCTAGCTCCATTAGAATATGTTTTCACTTTGAGGAATAGTATAGTTCTGGATACAAGAAAGAAAAAGATTTTTTTTGTTCTGAAATTTACTACTCTGAAATTCCTTTACATTTTCATTCTTCATGCTGATGAGTCTGTACAGATTTATATTACCGTGTTATTATGGGTAGTCGAGACTGGGTCTCCTTGAAAGTAATGGCATGTGATTGCTTACTCCATTACTTTCAATGGGACTCAGTCGTTGCCATCCTTAGGGACTCAATCCCATTGAAAGTAATAGTCTGAGACTGCCCATATTGTTACTGTGCTTCAAATTGGATTGAATTTATACCGATAGACATGGGCCAACCACAGAAGTGTCACTTTTAAAAGATATAGAGTTGACAAAGTTTTTTGACAAGCAGTTGGCAAGTGTAACTGCTTATTTGGAAAAAGTATTCTAGTTAAAACTTCAAAACTAAACTTTCAGACAGATGACTTCTTTTTAAAAAAAGATTCTTTGGGAGGACCACACCTAGAAAAAATGAAGGAGATTTTCCTGACTCTGTGCTCAGAATTGACCCCTGTTGGTGCTCAGGGGACCATAGTTGGGGTCAGGGTTTGAACCAGAGTCAGCGACATGCAAAGCAAGTATCTTAACTCCTGTGCTATCACTTCAGCCCTTAGACTGCATTTCTACTTTTGAAATGTTTTAACATGTAACCATCGGACTATTGGAAAGAATCATAACATTTTAAGAAAATTCTTTTTAAGCTTTAATTATTTCTTAACAATGTTATATCTAGGTACTTCAGGAAATATTCTTGCTTAGATATTAATTACCTTCTTATTCTTAGGATAATTACATTTTTTAAAACTGGAAATCTTTACAATAATGGGTTTTAGATGAGGAAACTGAGTCTTAAGTTATAATAATTTGCCATAAAGTCTAGACTATAAAGAAAAGAACAGAATAGTATTGTGTATATTGTGTAGGATTACCAACTAACATTTAATTATTTAGAATTGATCTATTTTTATACTAGAAATGAAAAAGGGTTATTTCATGATAAAACATTCATAGACACTTATGCTTAAATAATAGAATATTTTAATATTTCTCTTAAATAATATATACCTTAATAGTATAAAATGCCTTTCTGGTAAAAGCATTCTAAAAAGAGGAAGGGAGACAGGTTAGGGGGAGGAATTAGTTCCTACAAGACTGTATAAAAAGTGTTACAGGGCCGGAGTAATATTACAGTGGTTAAGACACACATCTGACCCATCAAGGTAGATGGATTCCATCCTCAGAACCACAAATGGTCTCCCTGAGCACAAAGCCAGGAGTAAGCCCTGAGCAACTCCATAGTCTCCAAATGTTAGAAAACTACTTCAGATCTTACCTTATTTTCAACTTTTTTCTATATTCATATTATAGTTTGGAATGTATCACTTGTCTTGTATCACTTGTCTTACCATTGTTCATTGATTTGCTAGAGCAGTAACATCCCCATTCATTGGGAATGAGGTCCATTTTTGTTACTGATTTTGGCATATTGAATACACCACGGGTAGCTTGCCAAGCTCTGCTGTGGCTCTGGGTTCATCCCATGGGACCCACCCAGTCTTTTTTTCTATGTCACGCCATCAACCATCCAGGGCCCATGGGGCAGAGCCCTGGGTATAGACAAGCCTGTCTCCTGTCTGCCACCTGCCTATGCAGCCGGGCACCACAGCCACACCTACAACACCTCGAGTGGAATGTATCACTGAATGGAAAAATGTTATTTAAATTGTATTTGATATTACAATAAAATTAGAACATAAAAACCATAAAAACAGAAACCATAAAATCTTGATGTTTAGAAAAATAAAACAGTCAAAATTATTAAATATTTTTAGTCTGCTTATTATAAAGTCTAACCACATATAAATAGTAGTGAAGATCTTCATCTTTGTTAATCATGCTAATAGTTAAATGTATTGACTGTCTCTAGATAGTATAAAAATATTCAGTGGTTAATCAGTTATATAATGAAAATGTGAGATATTAGCTTTGACAACAGTATAACGAGAAATTCAATTTATAATTTTAACCATTATCAATACTATTGATGCATATATTACAGATGTATAGATTTTGACCACTGCATATGTTCAGAATGCTTATTTAACTAATACTTGGATAAAAGTTGCATTATAAATGTTACTTATGTTCCTCGTGTAATCTGTGGGGATGAGGGTGCCAGTATAGATATTCTCTAAAATATCTTCCATTTCTAGAATATATGATTATATGGTTTTAAAATTATGAAGTTCTGTTAATTGCTCCTTAAAAAATCATGCAACATAACGGATCCTTTGAAAACAAGTTAACCATAACAAACAAAAAAACATACTAATCTGTGCAATAGAAGGCAGGGGTTACCTTGTATGCAGGGACCCACGTTTGAGCCCTGGGATCACATGTTCCCCTGAGCACAGCCAAGAATAACTCCTCATCACTGTATCAGGAGGCAACTGAGAGTCCAAATGTGCAAAGACTTAAGTGAGATACCCAAGCACATGCAACCTCCCCTCCTTCAAACTAGAAAATGAACAAAAATTTGAGGTTACGAAGTAGCTCTATGGCAGAGCACATGCTTGCATGTAGAGGAACTAATTGCAATCTCTTATGCCATCCGAAGGAAAGCAATTCAGGCTTGAAACTACCTTTGGAGTGGGGTGCAGGTGGTTTGGGGCTATCAGATAAGGAGTAAGATGAGTTGGTTAGTTTTATTTCTTACTCTATTTTGAGTTCAACTCAGTTACGGATTTGTGTTTGATCTGTGACTGCTCATTAAATTCTATGTCTTTTTGTATGTCTATTATATTTGACTAAATATTTAAGGATGGCATACAAATACAAAATTGTTTATTCTTTTATAAAAATCTGATAGTTTAAGAGAGTTGGTTCCTTTTAAAAGTTCTTCCTGGAGTTTTGTTTTTATTTTGTTTGCTTTTCTGTAAAAACTAGAAGACAGTTGTCAGTAAACTAAGCCTCGGGACCAAATCTGTTTTCTCTCTGTTTTGTATGGCATATGAGCTAAGAGTTGTTTAAATGTTTTTAAATTATTTAAATAAAAATATTTCCTGACAATGAAATATTGAAATCTCAGTATTAAATATAAGGTTTTATTGGAATACACATGCACATTGTAACTGAGAAGTCTAAAATATTTACTCTCTGGTCACTGAAAATAAAGTTTGTTAACTCTTGGCTAACACATTTATCTTGGTGGTGTAGTACATGGGAAAATCACCTCTCTGGTTTCTTAGCCTTCTCAGGCTAGATGAATAAAGGAAACAGCATCAGCAAGACTAACAAAGGGAAAATCAATGTATTTACATATGTTTGGAGAAAATACATAGCAGAAAATTCTAAAGAAAAGTAGGTTGGATGTGGGATGTGTATCCTGTTTGAAAGGATCTTAAAAGCTAAGAACAAAGGAGTTTTCACATAATAATAGGAGATGACTTCATCTTTGCTCTGAGAGAAAAGGATAGGTTTCTCAGAGAAAAAAAATATGTTCACCTGTATCTTCCGGGTGATATTTCCAGTACTAACCTAAATTCTTCTAGATCATAATGGATTGCTTCTTTGATTAGGAAAAGGGCAAAGGACTGAGTCAAGGACAAAAGTTTCTTCACAAACTCTAGGTTCCACACTCTTCACTGCTCTCTTGATTTTGTTTTGGAGTTCTCCACTCACTGTACTCACAACTTAGTTCTGGCTTTTTGCTTGACTAGCAGGCCTGGCAGTATTGAGGAGGGTGGGGGTGGGGGAAGCTCTATGTGTGCCAAGGATAAGTTCTGGTCAGCTGTACGCCAAGGGGAAGTGTCTTACCCACTGTCCCATCCTCCTGACCCCCTTCACTGCTTATAAATAAAAAAAAAGTACTCCTGCTAAATATTGATTACAACACTGTGGTGTGGCCCTAGAGGCTCAGAGCACCACTGTTGGGGGTGCCATTACTGCAGTCATGGTTGGGTGTCCCAGAAGAACATTTGAGGTGGATCAGCAGGAACAGAGCACCACTCTCAATGCGCATCCCCATATAATTTGCATTGCTCATCATATGTGTTGCTCCTGAACTTCATTCTGAAGTCCCATATCAAGGTGACAATATGGGGAATGCTTAGTTTGAACATATTGAAAAACAGCTTCTCCTTTGGGAGTCACCGACCCCTAATGATTAAAGGCATATTGATATCATTAAATTTATTGATATATGAGCCTTGCAACAAACCAGACGGCCCACCCCCACTTCATGAGGGCCACCATTTCCCACATTTGGACCTCCCTCTTGTCAGAACTCCATCCAGCAGACAAGCCTATCACAGCCAGGATCATCGACACCCACCCTGCAGCAGTTTTTTTTTTGTCAATCCGGCCCAGGTTACCTGATCTCAAGACTCACAGACAGGGGGCAGAGCTGCTACCAGCTCTCCCTGTGCCCAGCTGCTCATGAGGCGCCCAGGAGGGGATGGCAGGTTCTAACCCCAGCCCGCCACCCCAGCAGAGCCTGCAACAAGCCAGACGATCCCCCAACTCCATGAGGGCTGCCATTTGCCACAGTTTGGACCTCCATCTCGTCAGAACTACGTCCAACAGATGAGCCTTCACAGCCAGGATCATCGACACCCACCCTTCAGCAGTTTTTTTTTTTCAATCCGGCCCAGGTATCCTGATCCCGAGACTCACAGACATGGGGCAGAGCTGCTACCAGCTCTCCCTGTGCCCAGCCGCTCACGAGGTGCCCAGGAGGGATGGAGGGTTCTAGCCCTGACCAGCCACCCCAGCAGAGCCTCACAATAAACCAGACGACCCCCCACTCCATGGGGGCCTCCATTTTCTACATTTGGACCTCCCTCTCGTCAGAACTCCATCCAGCAGATGAGCCTATCACAGCCAGGCTCACGCGGCCACTTGCGGCCATGCTGTACTTCAATAAATGCTGTATTTAGAGGTGACTACCAGAGTATGCCACCCGCATGACAAGCCTGGCAAGCTGCCTCTGTCGTTTTTGATATGCCAAATACCAGTAATAATTATGTTAGGTCATTCCCATGACCTAATATAATGGTTTGAGGCTCTTTATGTTCCTGGAGCGAGCAGATGCCCTTGGGCTCTACTAGCATAAGACAGGACATATGGAGATGTTACTGGTGCCCGCCGAGCAAATTGATGATGAACGGGAAAACAGTGATGAAATTAGCTACCTGTTAGAATCAGCTAACCCAAATATTGCCCACACTTATTGGATAGATATATTTGAGTCTATGTTCACTGTTCCTAATATTCTGCATGTAAGTAATGAAAACAGAAACAGTAGAACCAGCAACTGCAATGAAAAAAAATGAGGTTTTGGGCACTGATACTTTCCCTTCTGTTTCATCCTGTGAGTTTTCAGCATCATTATAGAACCAGTCTATCTTTGTCTTCACAAAATTCCTGCTGACTCAGTTCATGCCCTTAGGCTGATAATCTGGTTAATATTTTGCAACCTTCATGTGTGTTCACACCTTCCTTTGTCTTCAACAAGTGAAGTGTTGATTTACCAGGAGCACTTTATGACCCTCATATGTGTCTGCTTTCTTTAGATAGTGGTCTGTGCCTATTATACCATTGTTTCTTCAACTGGAACCAGAGATCTTCTGAAAATCTCTCTCTTTCTCTCTCTCTCTATATATATATGTGTGTGTATGTATATACATATATATGCACACATATATACATATATATCCATCTCTTATGCACAATACATACACGTGCACAAGTTTGCACACATACACTTTCAGAAGGTAACTGTTTCCATGTATTCTTGATCAAATGCACATTGCATACACTGAAATTTTCTTATATCTGATCAATTAATCTAACCAATATTATTTTGGCAGTTGTTTGTTGATGAAAATCTTCTTTGAGAAATAAGGAATAATAGAGGACTGCTAAAGTATTATAGTATAGCCAGGGCAAGAAGAAGTCAATAAAAAGTACCATAAGCTAAACTGTTCAATACTACAAACAAAACTGTATTGCTATATGATGTGATGAGAGGGTAAGAAGGAGTTTATGGATTTAGATTCATTACAAAGAAGGGGATGCATGAATCAGCCACTCTAGACTCTATATTGCAACTATGCTAGGAATGTATAAATCCTCCCACTTGTCTTACATATGCATGTTGCAAAGGGAGCCTGTAGTAATCGGGCAGTCTCTCAAAGGTGCCCATGTATACGTGGGAATTTGGGCAACCACATATTGTCACTGTCATAGGCATGATCTCTGCAGCTACAAGGCCCACATTCAAAGTCAGATTGTCATTTTGTAGTTCTATGTCCTCTGGTATGTCCCTATTTATCCTTAGTATCATTTTTTTTCTTCTACAAGGTTAGGGTTAAATAAAAGAATAGTGTTTTGAGAGTTAATATTAATGTAACCTATTATTCCATGGTTACTTTCAGAAGCTAAGAAATAGTTCTCAGCAGGACATACAGTAATATCTGTAGAGTATACAAGTAAAACAACAAAGTGATAGTGTACAGAGTAACTCTCAACAACATTTATGTTTTTTCTTACATTACAACTTGACTAGTATTCATCATTAAAAGTACTTTGGGATGAAAAAAGAACACTCTATATACTATACTCTTTTTTCATCCCAAATTCTGCCTAAGCAGAATACAGCTGAGGTGTTCCACCTGGTCCACTTTCAACCAAGTCTCCTCAACATGCATTTTATTAACAATTACTCCTGTAACATTTTTAAATTTCACTGATAGGTTCATTAATGTGTATTTTCATATGTAAAAAATAGAACGAGGGCTGTTTTCATGGAAATATTGGTTTGTAGGGATAAATAATTTATGTTCCATGTAAGCAGATCACATATAGGCCCCTAGCACATCCTGGAGTGATCCTGAGCACAGAGTCAGGAGTAAGCCCTGAGATCAGCTGTGTATGACCCTAACTTTCTCATACCATCAAAATACATTGACTATATATGGACTCTGTGAATGAAATTATGCTTGAAACTTGTATCCTAAAGCCAGGGAGAAACTCAATGGGCTGAATGAATGCAAAGGTACCAGGCTCAAGTCCTATTACCACATAATGTTCAGCACTGCCAAGAGTAGCCTTCAAGCACTGAGCCTTGAGTACTCTTTGAGTACTACTAGATGTGAACCTCCAAACAAGCAAAAACAAAGCTTTCATCCTGGTATATTTTAGACATTATTCAACACCTTGCAGTCATCCTATCAATTGAATCAATAATTAATGACTTCTTTCTGAGTATTGATACTGAATCAGGACTTAAGAATATATCAGTGCATGAATAAAGCTCATGTCTCTAGGGGGTGATGAAGGCTGATAAGAAAATTGAATAAAATAGTTGCAGAGGAAAAAACAGTAATATCAAGTGTCTTGAAATAACTAAATAAATATAGCATATTGGCCAAGAAGTTTATAACAGAGTCATTGGTGGACAATCAAGCAAAAAGTGAAGAATGAAGAGAAAATCTTTGGGGAGGAGAGAATTCCAGGCACACTTTATAGCATTTCTAAGATTTTAGGGTAGAAATTTTTGTCCTGTTTAGAAGAAAGTAACAGGAAGTTGGAAGCTTGCTGAGCAAGGTGGAGCTTGGGAAAGATGATGACAATAGAGAAGTTTGTCGGGGTACAATGAGATTTCTGATTTACTTTAGAAGAAGACTCTGTCTTATTTCATAAGACATCTTTAGAATAAGTAGAAAGCATGAAATGTAGACTTACAGGGAAAATACTGGTTTATTAATGCACATGATTCATATTATATGGCAGGAATATCTATAATGTGTGCACATGTGTGTGTGTCTGTCAGTGTTTGGTTGGAGTCATACATATAATGTAACCCAAATTATGATGGGAATTCAAATTACCTTTATAAATAGAACAATTAGTTTAAATGAATATGAAACTAAAAATATCTTGGGGGTATATCTATGTATCTTTAATAGATAAAATGTCTTAATATAAAATAAAATTACTTAAATGAGTGCAGTTAGGGATTGATCATGATGCTAATAATTTTATTTTTCTGATTCAAATATTTAAAAAATACTCCTTTTCTGAGGCTGGAACTATAGTACAGCTGGCAGAGTGTTTGTCTTGCATGAGGCCAACTTGGTTCAATCCTTGACATCCATAAGGTCCACCAAACCAGCTAGGAGGGATTCCTGAGCACAAAACCAGCAATGCACACTAAAAACCATTGGTATTGCTCCCAAACCAAAAACAATTAAAAGTTTTTAAAACATATTTCCAAGAATAAATTACTTATCCCTACAAAGCAGTATTTCCATGAAAACAGCCCTCGTTCTATTTTTACATATGAAAATACACATTAATAAACCTATCAGTGAAATTTAAAAATGTTACAGGAGTAATTGTTAATAAAATGCATGTTGAGGAGACTTGGGCGAAAGTGGACCAGGTGGAACACCTCAGCTGTATTCTGCTTGGGCAGTATAATTCTACTGAAATTTCAAATCTCTCTGGGGGGTTTCTTTCCAATCAGCTTCCTGGCTTAGAAACTCATGATGTGAATTTTTGATAGCAAAATTAGACAATGAGGTTCCTTTTTCCTTTTTAAAAATTAATTATGAATTCAAGCAATAATCTGGCGAGACAGCTGTTAAGCCAACTTTACATTCACGATAAATGATTATAACATGAATAAGAAGTTTCACCTGGTTCCTCTATAATATGATTCTATCTTGTGTTGGTGATAAGGTTGGGCAGGTTCTGAACTTGCCTATTTTACGTAATTTATTCCAGAATGAGAACAAGTCAAGTGTAGCCACATAAGAATTCACTATACCACTAGGAGAACTGTATATTTATCCTGAAATAGACCCTTATCTGAGGACATAAAACTCTGTGTGAGTCAAGTCCTTCAGTCTGGACTTGGCTCTTCTCCTCCAATCCCCACCACTCCTTTGTCCAGGGATCACTTGATCACTTGGCATTCCCTTATTCATCGATTTGCTCAAGCTGGCACCAGTAATATTTCCATTTGACCCCATCACGTGCCAGTGTAGCCCCATGGCATCTGGTTGCTTCAGGAATACAAAAGAGCCTCAAACCGTTCATTCAGGGTCTTGACGAAGAAGTCTGACCATCTTGTAGGTGGGAGGCTACGTGACCTTTTGACATCCCGTGGGATCCAGTCGGTAACAGCTCTAGTTCAGCAGTCGTCTTCAAATCGCAATACATGTCCAGCCCATCTGATTTTCAATGCCTTGGCAGATGAGACAGCATCCCTGACTCTGGAACAGCGATAGAGGTCGGAGCTCCGGATTCCTTCTTTCACTTGAGTGAGGTGTGATATTCCAAGCATAGCTCTTTCAATTCCTCTTTGGGAGATCTGAATAGCATTCTCATCCTGCTTTCGTAGGGCCCAGGTCTCTGAGGTGCATGTTAATGCAGGGAGAATGGTGGAGTCAAGAGATGTGCCCGGAGACAGAGGTTCTTTGTTCTTTTGGCTATTTCTTTGATGTTTTTGAAGGCATTCCATGCCGCCCTCTTCCTCCTGCACAGCTCAGGTTTTAGGTAGTTCATCATGTTGACTTCTCGACCTAGGTACACATAACTGCTGCATTCAGAGATGTTTGTTCCATTGAGAGTGAATGGGGCCTGGGGTTATGATAGAGTCCCAGACCTCGCAAAAGGTGGAACTACAACCCCCCAGAAGTCTGAGCAGAAGCGGAAGTAAACGGACATTTTAAACTCTCACACCTGCCTGTCTCCACCTCAGGTATTCTTCCTGGGGATTGCGGCTGGCGGGCAGGTGCCTGGGGTCCTGATAGAACCCCAGGCCTCGGCAAAGGAACTACAACCCCCAGAAACTACAACCCCCAGAAGTCTGAGCGGAAGTGGAAGTAAATGGACATTTTGAACTCTCCCACTGGCTTGTCTTTGCCTCAGGTGTTCTCCCTGGGGGTGGGGGGGTGCAGCTGGCTGGGTGGGTGGTGCTCACGTGGCTGCATATTAATACAAAAACAAGGAAATTCAATATCAAGGGAAGGTAATATCTTCAAGAAAGAGACTCACCCACCACATTTACCAACATTTTTGATGTCCGGATGCTGACCATGAGTCCCCTAAGGCGTGTGGCCATCAAACTATTGCAAACAGTCATGTCCTTTGTGTCCTCTGGCTATGTGGAGCAGCTGAAGGGTATGTCCTGCTTGTCAGGGCAGAGAGCGACATCACACTCAGTGAAGCTCAGGGGTTACTCCTGGCTCTGCACTCAGGAATTACTCCTGACAGTGCTTAGCCCAGCAAGCTACTAAGAATATACCGCCCGCACGGCAGAGCCTGGAAGCAGTCTGATGCATATTCAATATGCCAAAACCAGTAATAAAAATTGTCCAGGGATAATGCAGATAAATCTCCAATCCTCCCTTCCTGAGGCTGGCAGTTGGCCAGTGGCAGGGACATTAGTTCCTAATTAGAACTTTGTCATCTGTCCACAGATCTACATCCCACCCCAAACAAAAGTAAAGTGGCCAGCCCTATTGAAGTCTTGACAACCTAAGAGGGATTGACAATCAATGGGATTCCTGTGGATTTATGAGTTAAGAGTAAATGAAAAAAAAACTCTGGTTATTTAGATTCAACAGATGAATGGGGTTTTGGTGAGCAGAATATTTAGTCATGGCAAGATATGTGATACCATTTTTTTATAAATTCTAACACTGATTGTTTATTTTCTAAACCAAGCAGAGATAATCGTTTTCTGGTAAAAATGTTATCTTTGTTGATTATTGTTGTTATTGTTTCTAATAACATAACAGAATTGCAAAGTAACAAATGAAAAACAGAGGTTTTAAGAATTAATTCTGAGATGTTATGAGCAAACAAAAAATTTAAGTTGTTCTAAAATTCTATGCAATACGGAACAGGTAAGGGTCATTTGATAAGGGCTCACAATTTGCATGAAGGAAGCCTGGATTTGATCTTTTACACTATATGGTTCCTTACCCTCCCCCGCCCCACTCCTAAATCCCAGCATTTCCTGCCTTCACTGCTTAGTCTCTTGAGCTCTAAGCACTACTGGGGTTGAGGGTGGGGGAGGCATTGTTATGTGTAGAGTAGTGCATGAATACCTCAGTGTACCCACCCAGCAAAAAAAAAAAATAGAGGATCTGTAGTAGTATAGTGCCATGGGGAGGCCACTTGCCTTGCTTGTGACTGACATAGCCTGTATTGTTTTTATAAAATGGGCTTACAATTTTCAGATTACTAAAATATTTTCAGGTAATTTTGATTCATTTAAGATATAAAGTGCCCAGGATGGAACTTCAGATAAAGATCTATCCCTTAAATTATATCATTTCCAATCATAATTGGTGAGATTTGATTAAAAAAATCCCTTATTCACTGTTGGTGAGGATTCAATATGGATCAACCTCTTTCTATAGAAAGCAATTAGGGATGATTAAAAAAAATAAAAATAGGATTATCTTTTAATCTAGTAACTCCATTCCTAGCTCAAGAACAAAGAATAATTTAAAAAGATACGTATGCACATCCATGTTCACTGCAGCATTTTTTAAATATCCAAGATCTGAAACAACCCAATGTCCTTAAACAATTGAATCGGTAAATAAATTGTGGCACTGTACACTATAGAACACTATTTAGCTATTAGAAAGAATGAAATATTGTATTTTACTTCAATTTAGGTAGAGTTAGTGAGTGCCATCTTAAGGTAAATAACTCAAAAGAAGAAAGATAAATAGAGGCTTATCTTCATTTGTGGAAGATTGTAGAAAGAAACAAAACTAGGCAAAATACAATGAAAACAATACCTGTGATTCTGCCAAAATAACTGAATTTACAAGATGGCAAAGATGGGACCCCTGGACAGTTGTGGATACTGACACTTCAGTGGTAGGTGTGGGAAAATGATAATGTTTGGCTAAAACATAAGTATTCACACTATTTAAACTGCATTTGTTTGATTTTTTGGGCCACACCTGACTGCTTTTGTCTTACTCCCGAGTCTGTGCTCAGGGATCACTCCTTGTGCTACTCAGAGGACCATATGAGATGATGGGGATCAAACCCTGGTGGACTGACTGAATGTAAGACTGAAAGAGTTGGCCACCCGATGGGGTGACTGACTGGGAGCCTCAGAACGCCGCACCTACCAAGGAAAACTCTGAGAGACCGGGTCCTCTGCAAAAGCAAGGGTTTTATTAATAGCGAGTATACTCGGGCCCATAGCATGACCCCAAGTGGTCAGTGGCTAAGAGCCCCGAACCCTTCCAGGGAGGATCTTTTTAAGAGATAGTTCCCGCCGCTACAGAAAAGCCCGCGCATAACCGGTCCAATAGATTTAAAATATTACATCAAGGTCTGCGCGCGAGGCAGCCAATCACTTTGTACCAAGTAACCATTTCCCACCAATCAGATCATTCTTAATACTTCTTTCTATATTTGGTGCGGCTAGATACATGCGTGGGATCATGAGTCAGCAACGGCTATGCGTACTTGCAGGAATGCAATCCAGGCAATTCAGGCCAGATAGTAGATTCTGGGCGGGGGTCTAATAACCTCTAACAGGAATTTGTTCTGGGCCTTTTGTAGATAACAAAAAGGTTACTTCAAGATGGAAAGGACACTCAGGCCCTAAATTGGTAACTTTCCATGAGTAGGCCTGCCCTGTTTGGGAAAGGGGGTTTCTGCCTTCTTTCAAGACAAAAGCTCTACCCACTGTGCCATCATTCTGGCTTGTATTGTTATTCATGTTGTCTCAAAAACTGTCTCTGAGAAAATCCAGAAGGAAAAAATCTGCAGTGAACAAAATGGTGGGTAGGTTCTGGAGCGATAGCCCAGCAGGTAGGGCATTTGCCTTGCACGTGACCGGCCCATGCGGCCCCGGTTCAATCTCCGGCATCCCATATGGTTCCCGAGCACTGCCAGGAGTAATTCCTGAGTGCAGAGCCAGGAGTAACCCTTGAGCATTGACAGGTGTGACCCAAAATGCAAAACAAAAAAAAAAAAAAGAAGAAGGTGGGTATAGTTTCATTCTTTTTTCCACATATGGAAAAGCTGTTTCTCATCATTTTTTAAAATTACTTCAAATTTTGTGTAGCCCATTAGGTTCTGAGGTTTTTATTTAACTTTCAATAATCTCTGTGTGTGTGTGTGTGTGTGTGTGTGTGTGTGTTAAAGAGAGTCTTGTAATAGTACCTGCAAACCACCACCCCTCCCATTTGAATAGGGTGTTTTTATGCTGACAGATAAAACCTCAGCCCCTGGCTGTTTGAGTCTCTGTCTAACCGCATCTGCTGTCAGAATTCCTTTTGGACATAGTCCGTAATATATATTACACATATATATGTAGGTATATATAGGTATATATATACCTACATATATATATATATATAAATTAACAAAGAAAAATTAATTTCATTTAATTTTTGTATTTCACTGAATTCATGTGAATCAAACCAGATCAAGTCCTTTGACATTGAAGTGCATTGTTTATTTTTCAAAGCACAAATCCCTCCCTTATCACACTTTTAAAGAGTACCACAGTTTGTTGTCTAGTTTCTGTTCATATTTATATATGGACAAGAAAACCAAGAATTATGGCACATGCAATCCACACTTTTTAAAATTCCAAAGTATAGTTATCAAAAACATACTTTATAACTCAGCAATGCATAAAAAGTGTTTAAATAATAGATGGAGATGACAGATGTCATAAACATATATGAAACGGATGTAGTCAAACCTGGCAAATTTTGAGATGTGGTTTCAATCACAGTATTTTTTGTTGATTTTTATATATGATCTTAGGCAATTTTAAATTAAGGCAGGTGTCACCTTTAATTTATTGTCAGGTGGAAAGCACACTTATTTTGTACTCTACAGATTTATTCAACTTAACTCTGTAATTGCTAGCAATATACAAGCTCATTATATCACAATTTAGTACATTTGATGCCAGCTGTTATGGAGTTAATGGCAAAGTCGAAAGAAATGACATAAAGCTCACGCACATGTTTGCTATAAGTATCATAATATTATTGTTAAAAATTTCTATTTGGCTCCAGAGTTCACGTTAGTATTATTTCTTACTATTGTCATGAGTGAAAAATACAAGATTTTTTCTTCACAAAATATTATATTTGGTATTTTAAATATTAAACAATTGTCCTCTCTTTAGTATTTTTAATGGGGGTGGAATATCTTATGCTGTTTTATTTTTTCTGAAAGTTATTTTTGGCAAAATTGCAAGTAAAAAGTATATTTTCCCTTCATTGAGATCGGGTTTGTATAGTGTTTATATAAGAGCTAAGAGGAAAATATATTTTTATCAGGTTATGTTTCACTCAATATTTTTTCCCTTCTAGATGTAAGTTCCCTAATTTTTTACTTGTATTTTAACGGAACTGGAGTTCTTAGAAGAACAATGCCAAGAATAAAAACAGCAATATAATCCAATGCAAATTCAGTAAAAACAAATTCTGCAATTGAATATAAAAGATTTTCCTGTATAGTAAGAAATTATATGTTATGAATATTGGATATTTAGTTCTATTTTAGATAAATACATTGTTAATATGATTATTTTCATAATTTCAGTGGTAAAACATCATCTTTACAATTTATCTCATCCCACTATAGTTATTGATGTATCTTACCTTTTCAACATTTTCAACATTATTGAAAAATGTTACCTTTGAAACATTTTTCAAATCGATCAATGTTACAAAATTTTCTTCATTTGTAATCATTTAACTTCTTTTTTCTAAATATATTTTGTTTTGTATGTGCTAAAGGCAATACTTGATATATTTTTAAAAAAATCAAACAGATATTAAAATGAGATATAGGGTAGCACATCATATTCTAATTATAAGACACTTAAAAGATATTCCTCTGCCATCCGTTAACTGATATAGCAACCAGTAATTTTACGTCGTTTGTGAATTTGTGTATTTAACTTTGGAAAATTCACTCTTCACTGTGTGACACGTGTAAAGAGAGAAAACACGTTTCCAGGAAACAATCCACTAGTAATTTAGTCCAGCTATTTTCAGTACTTAACTTTTTGTATTTTTTTCCTTAAGTTCATGATAATATGACATTTCATTATTAGACTTTTTTTTTTAAATAGTCACTCATCAGATATTAAAGGATGCAATTGGTTTCAGTTCAGGCAGGTTTTAACTGCGTTTTAATTAGCTTAAAACATATGCTTTCATTTATCGTATTATGTGGAGTACATCCTATTCCATTTAGCTGAGTATGGAGGACTATTGTACAATATTGTGCTCAGACTAAAACAATGAAATACTAATTGGATCCAGTAAAATAACTGTAACATTTCCGATTCCTATTAGGCAGGTTACGTAAATTAGGCTAATATAAAATGGTGCTTAATAGAATTGCAAATATGGTGTGATGATACATTCAGACAGGAAAGACAGTGAAAGGGGGGATTTTGGAGGAAATCAAATACATTTGCATTACAATAAAACATTTCCTGCTGTGAGGGCTCTTGCTATGCTGGGAAAAACAACAATCCAGCACCACTCCCTCCTATTTACATAGGAAGGCCAGCCCTATCTCTTCCAGTTCTTATGAACAGTTGCCTATCTGTAAAGTGCAGTTTTAAGTATGTTGATGAATATAGCCCTTTTATTATTTCATTGGGCATCACATCTGAGCTCTTTATAGTGTAGTGAGGGAGCATTTCTCTTCTATACAGTATGTCTTTTTTTATGATGCGAATGTGCTTTTCAGGCTTTAAAAAACTAACTGCAATCATTGAATTGGATTGATATTTCCTATTTGAGGTGCCAAATGCCTTGTGTTTATTTCTCTCTCTTCTTTAAAATTATTAAGTTTTAGAGAGTTGTATTGGATTGTCATGACATTTGTGCATGCTTTAATCATCCTAAAATGGATTAAAAAAAGAAGATTTGGATGTTTATTTCATTCCTTGGCCTCATTGGATTTTCTTGTTTAGTTTGAAATAGCAGTTGTGTATAATATTTTCAATGAAGAAATTTATAAAACTGACATGGGGAGGGAAAAAGTTAGCGTGAATCAGTTTCTAGAAAAGTGGTTTTAAATCCATACTAATTTATTTCGTCTTTTTTTATTAGCAGTCCTCATAGTGAGTTTGCTTCTGTTTGTTTTTTTTTTTTTTTTTTTTTAAGAATCCAGAGCACTTTCTGGGCTAAAAGGTGTTTCTAGGGAGGAGATTTTTGAAGCTGTCCCTCAAAGGAAAAGTTGGCCAATGAAGTAGAGAAAGGACTACATTTTCCCCTTGCAAATGCATTGATAAAAGAGCTTTATGCTGAACTCACAAGCAACCTTGAACCTTTCAGTTTGCTCTCAGCACTCAGATCCCAGTGTTCTGTGAAATGGCAGAGAGAGAAGACCATTCTGGGGCCTAGCATGCAAATGAGCAAACCATGTAAAGGAAAAGAAAATTTAAATCCTGTGTATTGTATTCTAAGCAGGTTGCTAGCAAGCCTTTGTGGAGCTGGTGCGAAAATGAATCTCATCTTCCCTGCCATGAAAACTAACAGCACACTTTTTTTCCCCCACTCCACACACATCTGTAATTTTTATGCAGTTTTATCTTCACAAAGGTTTTGTTTTTCCTATGAGTTTAGTGTGTAACATTTTTTATTCATGATACAAATTATTTTATCTGTATCCATGACTCTGATTTAGATCTTAATCTCCCTGAAGTCTTTAGTTCTGGAATTTGTCTTTTTATTTATATTCAAAGGTAGTTCCTCTTCCTCTTTTTAAAAAGTTGGAATTAATACTATTTGCTCAAAAGAACAGTAATTTAAAAAGGCACTAGGTCGTATGCAGCATGCTTTCCTAGTGAAGCAAAGCAAGTTAAATTCCTTTAGATTCAAATACCCTTCTCTTTCAGCTTTCAGCTGTGAAGAAAAGGATTTTCATCTAGATATAAAAGATGGAAATTGTACAATGAGGGAAAGATTCTGTCCAATAGGAATGAGCATGGGGAGGTGAAAAGAGAAGCAAAGAAATAGTTATCCAGCCCCACAGGACAGACTTACTAAAAAGGAACACTTGAAAACCTCTGTAAAGCAAAATGTCAACAGTTAACTGGGCACATTGTCCACTAAACCAAATAATCCTTGAGTGGTCATCCCCACTTCTAACCCCCAGAAAAAAATAAACTAATATATTTCTGCCTTATTTCACATATGTAGAGTGTGCAAATCTTTAGCTATGTTTGTTTTTCACTGTTAAGTTTAAAAAAAAACCTGGGCACAGTGTCAAAGAGGTGGTAGAGCTGGTAAGAGGTTTGCCTTGCATGTGGCTGAGCCGGATTTGATGCCAGCACCACTGTGACTGAACAGTAATTAATACAGCTCTAAAGCTCACATGAATTTAACACTGAGAGATATTCAAAGGTCTCTCTCTGGGTTTTCTCTGTTTGACTGTTCCTGCGCTTCACAGACATAGGATCATTAGGTGATTTGATTTTATGGAGAACTGGATTTTAGAGAGAGCTCATTGGTAGAGCATTGAGAGTGAGTCTTCAGATTCACATGCTAGGCATGATTCCGGCAGGACTGCTGTTTAGGATCCGTGGTTCCACAATGAAGTGTGTAAGATTCAGTTGCATCATAACTGTGTTCAGATACCATGACTGAAGATAAAGTCTTCAGCACACAGCAGATAAGGAGTATACTTGCGTTGCAGCAGTGTGTGTGACCCCTGCACGCTCTGCAGCCAACAGTATTATAAGCAATACAAAGGAACGTGTGTGACTCCTGGACATCCCAGGGCCACCAACCACCAAGGAAAATACACGTTGTGTTAGGGGAGAGCGGGGTGAAGCACAGGATTTTGGGAGATGTAACTGTAACCTCAATAAAATGCAGAGATAATTTTTTGTATACAATTTGCTGTTTTTGTACAGTTTAATTTTGATAAAATCTCATATTTTAAATGGCATTTAGAATGATAGATTTTATCATTTTATGCACATACACAAGTAGCTGCTCAGATATAAGCTAGCTGTCACCCTACTTTGTGTCAGTGTATACACATACAAATTACTACACTCTTCAACAGCATTGATTTATAGAGTATATGTGATTTAGATTAGGGATTATAAACTCTTCCAGAACCAGCCTTTTAAGTAAATGATCTAGTATTCCAGGTCAGATGGCCTCTGTTGTGTCTTTTGAATTCTGCCATTAAGTTAAAGTATAGTCCTAGATGCATCAGACATAAATGAAGGTGCATGACTACCGTTTAATAAAACTTTTTTATGGACAATAAAATTTGAAATTCAAATATACTATATCATATATAATATATCATATATATATGTGGTTCCACCACATATATATGGTTTATATAAGCCATATATATATAAACCATATATATGTATATATATAAATAGATAAATATATATATAGGTCCCTCGAGGTGTTGCAGCAGGTATGGCTGTGGTGCCCGGCTGTGTCATCAGGTGGCAGACAGGAGACAGGCTTTTCTACACCCATGGCTCTGCCCCGTGGACCCTGGGTTGTTGATGATCTGACATAGAAAAAGACTGGGTCCCCTGGGATAAACCCAGAGCCATGCCAGAGCCTGGCAAGCTACCCATGGTGTATTTGATATGCCAAAAAACAGTGACAATAGTGGACTTCATTCTCAACGAATGGAGATGTTACTGGCGCCCGCTCAAGCAAATCGATGAACAATGGGAAGACAAGTGATACAAGTGAACAAGTCATATATAATTTTGTTTTGGTGCCACTCAGGGGAGTACTAAGGGCTTACTCTTGGCTCTCTACTCAGGGATTACTGCTGAAGGCATTCAGGGAACTGTATGTGGTCCCAGGGATGGAAATGGTGTTGACCACTTCCATGGTCAACAAGGTAAGAGCCAGGTAAGAGCCAACCCTCTATACGATTGTAACAACCTCTGAAATTCACGTAACAATAAGTGATTATGTGTTATAAATTATTTCTTTTCTATTACTTTTATTCTGCAAGCCCTGGCCCACCATTCCAATAGAGCCTTGCAAGAAGCCAGAGGAACACCTACACCATGAGGGGCCTCCATGTTCTATACTCGGACTCCACAGCTCATCAGAGCTCCTCCCAAGAGAAAAGTCGATCTCTCCCCATTGTGGTTCATCAGTAAATGCACAAGATGAGAGCCTACTACCCATAGTATACTGCCCGCATGGCAGAGCCTGGCAAGCTACCTATGTCGTATATAATATGCAAAAAACCAGTAACAATTATAGACCTAATTTGCATGACCTGTATGGTTGTTTTGAGGCTCTTCATGTTTCTGGAGTGAGCAGATGCCCTTGAGCTACAGTAGCATGTGACAGGACATAAGGAGATGTTACTGGTGCCTGCTTGAGCAAATCGATGAACAATGGGAAGACAAGTGATACAAGTGAAGTGAAGTGATTTAAAAATAACTCTCAGGGCTGGAGAGATAGTATAGGGGTTAATGTACTTTTTTTTTTTTTTTGCACACAGCTGACACCAGTTAGTCTCTGCACTGCATAAGGTCTCCTGTGCTCCAGCAGGCTCTGTGATTCCTGACCACATAGCCGGTTATGGTCCAAATTCCTTCCCACAAATTCTCAATTTACAGATCTTACAATACCAGTTTGTGAACAGAATGTAGACTGGATTTTCTGATCTCCATACTATACAATATACAAAATTTCTAGTCATTCTTTTATTGGTGTGTGTTCATGAAGCTTTTTACAACCTAATCCTTAGTCTTATTCTCATTGCCACTTGAGAAAGCATAGGTGAGTTTGGGGGGCATGGTATATTAAGATAAAATTCGTAATACAGTTAAACAGTAAGTACAATAACAGTACATTATTTCCATATTTTTCATTTTTAATCTATTTTAGTAGTTTAACATTACATTGAAGGGAACAAGTGAAGTTTCTATTTTTTTCTCTATTTTCTTGTCATGGATATATTAGCAGTACATGATGCATACTAATTATAAAGTTGGCTGTAACAAGAGTTCCTCTTGTGAATCCATTTAAGAACTGATTGTTTACTATCTTTTTCTGTAAGTATAAAATTTTAATTATGCCACTGACAGGAACTGTGCGTGATACAGTGCTCTACATTTATCACTGGGAGAGGGGCCAGTTGCAGAGCTGTTTGACTTTGGAGAAATCCTGATGCGTTTGCAATGTTGAGCAGCAGGTGCCACATTATTATGTACAGAAAAGCAATTAGGAAGCATATTGGATGAATGGGGAGTGCATTAATATTAGCAAGTACATTTGTCAGTGGTTTTGATGCGGAGTCTTTTTCTTTCCTTTATGCAACATTAAGATTGTGGCTCTCATAAATTCTCCCCTTAAATTGCCATCTGTTCTCTTGTCAGGCAGTAGTGAGGTAGAGAAAAGTTTTCTTGACAAAATGAAAGGAATTTCTTTTATTTAAAGTAGAAGCAAAAGAGCCTATAGAAAGTTGTAGAATTGTAGGTTGTACAGTTCAGCTTTGCATGTGTTAAGTAATTACCTTTGAATGTAACATTAACTGTGGAACCCTTTGATTTTTACAAGTTGCTATTTTTTCCCAGTCATTTCATGTATTTTAAAATTCAATAGGAAAGAGTTATAATTAGATTAATGCAATGACAACTAGCAATTGGCCACTTGGATTAGGAAGTTTGAGGAGGGAATTGCTGATTTTTTTTTTCATTGTGGAACATCTTTTCCATTTTGCTGGCTCAGGGCCATGTTCACATCTTGAAAAGATTTAAGATTAATCACTAGAATGTCACCTCTCTTTAACTCTAGACTATTTCTGAAATGAGTGGCACTTAATGCAAAAACAATTAACATAAATTCTCCATACAATGTTTTGAAATGAAAATATTATATATACATTACAAAATATGATATATAATAACCTAATTTTCAAAAAGTTTTATTAACTTAAAGACATGGCAAATAAATGACATAGTTAATTGCATTTTTTGGGGTTAAAGATATCATTCCTTTAATTCTATCCACCACAATTTAATTTTTTTTTGTTCTTGACTATGTTCATTTTTACAACTTGACTATGTTTGTTCATTTTTACAAATTTAGCAATAGAATTATACATAGTATTAATTATATCCTATGTAGGCTTTATCATATTTTCTTATTTCAAGACATTTTCAAAAATGAAGAAAAAGTTGGAGTAAACTTTTACTTTGCATAGAGCACAACCTACTTTAAATATGGCCCTGCTCTCAGCACACCTTTATGTTGTTTTCTAAAAGTAATTTGGAAAAGAATATCAGTTACTATTTTATTTTTTTCTGGTTGAATTGTCATTAATTATAAGTACAGAAAGGGTGGCGAGCTCTTGAGTAACATGCAGTTAACCCCCAGGTTAACTGCTGTCACATGTAATCCTGACCTGTTAGAGGTGACTGTGAGGATGTTTTGTAGCATCTTCACCTATTTACAGGTGAAAATGGTACAAAGAGAATATTATAGACCTGAGGGAACAGAAATGATAGGTCTGTAACTTCTTATTTCTAGTAGAGACCTATAAATAGGCAAGTTTAAAAAAATGTTCCTTCTTGTTTCTAGAATCATTAAAGTCAGGAGAACTAACAGTTGGTGACCTAACTACATTTGAACTAATGTAATCAATGGTATTTCTTTCCCTTAAAACAAGTCTGGGAGTAGAGTGATGATACAGAGGTTAAGGGTCTAGCCTAGTTGCATTTAGCTAACCCAGGGTCAGTTGAAATCAGTACCACAGCGTTCTCTAATAATTGCATACCTGGAGGCCCAAGCACTATCAGATGGCCGGGGTAATTCCTGGAGCTGGGGCAAAGCATCACTGCAATTCTGGACTTTGCATCGAATTAAAAGCCTTGGTTGACTGAGAATCACTAAGAGGGGCTCAAGGCCTCTTGATATGGAAAAATTCCTCAGCATTTTGGACACCAATGTAAACTGCCAAATCATACCAAATATTATCACTATCACTATCACTGTCTTCCCGTTCTTCATCTATTTGCTAGAGCGGGCACCAGTAATAGCTCCATATGTCCTGTCTCATGCTAGTAGAGCCAAGGGCATCATCTTGCTACAGTAATATAAAGAGCCTCAGACCATTATATTAGGTCATGGAATGACCTAATATAAATGTTACTGGTATTTGGCATATCAAATACAGCATGAGCATCTTGCCAGGCTTGCCATGCAGGAGGCATACTCTTGTAGTCACCTCCAAATAAAGTATTTTTTTGATTAATTGCGCGGTCACTTGCGGCCCTGCGAGCCAGGCTGTGATAGGCTGATCTGCTGGGTGGAGTTCTGACAAGAGGGAAGTCCAAATGTGGAAAATGGCGGCCCCCATTGAGTGGGGAGGGGGTCGTCTGGCTTGTTGTGAGACTCTGCTGGAGTGGTGGGCCAGGGCTAGAACCTGCCATGCCTCCTGGGTACCAAATATTATAGAGAACCAAAAATTACAGAGCATTTAGTACAGTCCGTGATATGAAAAATGCACACCTGTAAAAAGGAATTGGTCAATGCCTACCTTGCTCCTATGGGCGCGTGTCTTCCGGGGCCTCAAGCATGCAAGAGCTTGAGTCATATCTCTGGCCTTCTCTGAATTCCCTTCAATTAGCAGAAACTGCTACTAGTGGTGGTCTTTCATAAAAGGAAATTGTCAAAAATATAAAAGCTTTTTGTTTGTTTTTGGTGCTGCACTTTGATGATGCTCAGACCTGACTCTCTGAAAGCAGGGCCTGCTCTTGGTGTTTGGGGGTCTTTGTAGTACCGAGATTCAAAACCACAGACTAGTCCATGCAGTGCACACAGACAGCCCTTTGAGATATCTCTTTGTTCCCATAAATACATTTTCAAAAATTGAAGAATAGGGTGCCGGGCGTGATAGTCCAGTGGGTAGGGCGTTTGCCTTGCACCCGTCCGACCCGCGTTTGATTCCCGGCATCCCATATGGTCCCCTGAGCACTGCCAGGAGTAATTCCTGAGGAGTAACTCCTAAGCATTGCCAGGTGTACCCAAAAAAGCAAAAAGAAAACTGAAGAATACTTGGATTGTGTGGTCACCATGTTTCCTCTCTGAAGGCAAATATTGTTAAAAAGCTAACATTTAATTTCCTCTGTGCCATGGGTGAAACCCCGACTCAAACTTGCTCAGCTTTAACACTGAGTCTTTTCTTTAGCCCTGAATACTGTTTTGTGTAGAAGAAAAATACCTTAATTAGTGGATTTCATTGGGTCTAGAGGGCTATTTTTTAAGTTTTGATAGCATTATGAAATTATCTTTGTTCTCGATATCAACTGTTTAAGTGTCATCTCTCTTGGGCAGGATTGGAAACACCTTGAAGCAATCTTAATTTTGGAGTTTTATCTTCCTATTTTTCTCCTCTGTATGGTTTTAGCTTTTTAGAAATGTCCAAAATTATTGGAAATTTGGATAGTCCCAAATTTTCTTCATTGTATAAAGCTAACGTCTAGAAAAAATTTTCATCATAAATACTAAAATCATTTATTGGGAAATTTTCAGCCTCTTGGGGTCATCTTAGTTGGTCATATTTGGTTGCATGCATGTAAACTCTTGTTTCATGTATCTGAGTGGAAAAGGACAGTTTTACAATGGTCTTTTAGCTTTATACTGGTCTGCTGTCCTGGCCAATACAAAAAAGAACAACATTCAAGTTATAGGACAGTTAGGTAATTCAGGGAAACTTGCAATAATAGTAAATCCAGAAACTACCTTATCATTTAAAGTGAAATTCCTTACCATTTCATTACTTTCTTTTAGCTTCCTCATGAAGAAGGAATATTCATTCAGCATATTGGAAATGAAGAAATTAACTCCCAGTCAGACTTCTAGAATTACTCCATAGAGAGGAACAGGGGTAGGAGAAAAATGAGGACCTATCCATTTTGGACCTGGTGCTTTCCCTGCCTCTGACCCTCTTCTCTGCCTGTTATTCAAAGAGCACTGTTGGTTCATCTGCAGGCCCCAGTTTATCTGGTACTAGTTCAAACCTCTGGTTTGTTTTGGTAGGGTAAATGGATCCCTGTCTTTCCTGTCCCTGACTTCTTGAGATTTTGTGTGTTTGTTTACGGAGACTAAATAGGAGATTATAGTAAGGGAAAATGTCCGAGGACTAGAAGTTAACAGCATTGACTTTTTTTTGCATGTACAGCAAAAATATTCTTACCTTCTGTACTCTCTCTCAGGCCCACACTGATCTTTGTGATACTGCAGATCCAACGCAGGTTCTCATACATGCAACTCAGGTGCTCTACCACAAAGCCACATCCCCTGACCCTGTAGCTGTCTTGAAGTCTGGAAATGAAGTCATGTGATCTCAGCTGGGGATAGTGTAGGCATCCTATTTGGGGCTTTCGATCTGAGGGGTATAGGTAGTCTCCGAACCCAGCTTATTCCTGAAGTTAAGTAAAGGTGTATGGCCAAATATTTGTATTTTTAAGTTTCCGAGGGAATAAAAACTTACTCTCCCTTAAAAATCTTTAAAAATTATTAAAATAGGAATTCTAGGCAGACTAGGCATCTAGTGGTGGTAGAAGAAAATATCCCCTGAGCATTGCAACTGAATGTCTGTCACTGCCTTCCAGGCTCCAGGCAAGCAAATTCCAATCTACTATCCATCTCTTCTTAAAGTGAGAACCTGGAGCCAAGCTCATAACCCTTCTTGGCATGTCTTTGTGATTCTTTCCTTGATTTCTAAATTATTTATTATTATGAAGCTATCACTTTGAATCTGGGAATGAGTACACAATAGAGGAAAAAATATCTTAACTGCCAAAAATTGGAGCCATAATGTTTAGCCAACTAATACGGTCTCCAAATACTTCTTCCTCCATTTTCTCACTATGCTCCATCTATAGCCTTTCTTTCTCCTCCTGGGGATCACTCCTCATTGCTGCTCGCTTACTAATTTCAGTGCCAAAACCCACATATGGGTATGGTGAGGCTTCTCTGCAGGGGGTTAATCATATTAAATCAATTGACAAGTCCAGAATGCAGTGGAGTCTTAAACCCTTACCCATTTTTTCTCTCCCATCTTTTCTCCTTCAATTCTTCCAAACCACTCACCTGATTTGCTGATACAAATCTTGGGGAACTTTTGTCGCTGTGAACCAGGACTGGTATTGTTTCATATTTGATGGAAGGTAAACTAAGGCATACTTTTTTTAGTTTATTTGAACAAAAGAGTGATTTGAATTTGGCCACTCCAAACTGAAAATATTAGGAGAATTTAACAGAGTGTTCCAGGGAAAAGATTTTTATATGGAAGTAGAACTAGAAAATAATTTGATTGGCCAGAGCTTAAATAGTTGTCTTATTGGGAAGACCTAATTGGCTGTTTCTATCTGCTGTTTAGACCTTGGCATATTTTTCTTCTCTCCCTTTTTACTTTTTTCCCCTCTTCATTTTATGTTCTGTGGGTTTTGGGTCACTTTTATGGTGCTCAGGGTCTTTTGTGTCACAGTGTTCAGGGATGCTCTTGTCAATCATGGAGGACCAGATGGGACTGGGGCTCAAAATGGGGACTCTAACAAGCAAAGTGCCCTTTGAGCTGTCTTCTCAGTCCCTACGTATTGACTTCTTTTGTTTATATATTTATTTATTTGTTTTTCTATCTATCTATCTATCTATCTATCTATCTATCTATCTATCTATCTATCTATCTATCTGTCTATCTATCTGTCTATCTATCTGTCTATCTATCTATCTATCTATCTATCTATCTATCTATCTATCTATCTATCTATCTCTCTCTCTTATTTATTTATTTATTTATTTATTTATTTAGTTATTTATTTTTGCTTTTTGGGTCACACCTGGCAGTTGTCAGGGGTTATTCTTGGCTCTACTCTCAGGATTTACTCCTGGCCATGCTCAGGGGACCATATGGGATGCTGGGGATAGAAACTATCCCCACATGCAAGGCAAACACCCTACCTGCTGAACTATCACTCTGGCCCCTGACTTCTTAACTTTATGGTTCTATAGGTAGTTCCACTATCTTAAAGTGAAATGTGGCTATTTGGTATAATTTATATGATTCATGGGTTTGGGAACATTATTATGATCAATTTATATATAAAGTATTTGTGAGCATGCCCAACTCAAAAGAGAACCTTCTAGGTCAGAGAAATAGCTGTATGAATGAGCAAGCTGTGGAATGTCTAAATTTGATGCCCAATATCCCCAAGCACTACCACAAGAATAAATCCAGAAGTCCTGAGCACAACTAGATGTGGCCCTAGCCCCTCTCCTGACACACAAAACTGCTAATCATACCACATGCAAAAATTCTACTTTGGGACATCAGAGGAAGCCTATAGTTTTAGGGTTTCATTAGCTTACCAAGTTAAGATGGCATTAGAGCTACCTCAGCCTAAGGAATTCCTTGTTCAATTAATTTGCATATAGGTATAATTTTTATAGCTTCCTAAGCACTTTTGCTTAAATTTTTCTGTGTCAGACTCAAGAATACTATCCAGCTTTAAGTAATGATGACATCATGAAATGTGCTGCAACATGGATGGATTTGGAAGATATGTTAAATGAAGTAACACAAAATAAGGACAAACACAGGATGATATCACTCATATTAGAGTAACTGGATTAGTAAAGTTGCCTTTACTAATGGTCTAAGGGGGATGCCTAGATCACCCATGGGGCCAGAATATAGAGAGGAGAAGGAAAATAAAAGAGTGAAGGGGAAAGAAAGAAGAGATAGATGAGAAGCAAAGGGGGCAGTTGTCAAGGGAATTCAGGTGCACCAGTGGTGTTAAGGAATGATGGAGTTAATACCCAAATCACAGAGTCAACTACACTGAAATTGTGAGACACAAATGTTAATAAACAACCTTAGAAGAAGTCTTATGAGGATGGCAAGCTGGGGCTGGGGAGGGATGCTGGGGAAGGGGGTAGGAAAGGAAACCTGGCAACACTAGTAGAGGGAAATTGACACAGATGGAGGCATCAGTTATGGAACACTGTTAGCCAAAACCTCAACTATGAATAACTCTGTAACTCATAGTGATTTATGAAATAAAATTTTGGGGAAAAAAAGATGATCCCAATAGGTTGATAGGACAGGCCATATTAGACAATTCTATGTATATATCAAAATAATAGACTTAATGTTAAATGTGTTGCTCATAGATTGACAGTTTAGAAGTGGTGGAATTGGGATTTGAAAACTCAAATTTTCTAACTGAATACATTATGTATTGATGGGGATCAGATGATGCATAATCTATCAAAATTAAGAATTGGAGTCAATATACTTATTAGACAGATCCAGCTTCATACTTGTCACTTGTATTCCGTTGTTCATCGATTTGCTCGAGCAGGTACCAGTAGCATCTCAATACGTCATGTCACATGCTAGTGTAGCCCAAGGGACTCTGCTCACTCCAGGAACATGAAGAGCCTCAAACCATTCCTTCAGGTCATGGGAATGAGGTCTATAATTGATACTGGTTTTTGGCATATCAAATATGACACAGTTAGCTTGCCAGGCTCTGCTGTGTGGGTGGGATACTAGTAGGCTCTCATCTTGGGCATTTATTGATGAACAGCACGGGTGCTAAGCGACCACATGAGACAGGTAGCAACTCTGCCCCGTGTATCTGACTCTCTGAATCAGGCATACCTGAGCTTGAAGTAGACCTGACTGTAGGGTGGGACTCTGATGAGCAGGGCTTATGATCCTCCTTTCAGCTGGGTGAAGCTCTGACAAGCTGTGGAGTCTGGATGTTGAAAATGGCAGCCCTCATGGCATGGGGGCTTCTTCTGGCTTCTTGTGAGGCTCTGCTGAGATGGTGGGCCAGGGCTAGACTGCCTTCCTTCCTGGGCACCTCATGATCAGCTGCACATAGGGAGAGTTGGTAGCAGCTCTTCCCTGTGAATCTAATTCAGCTTCATACATTGTAGTTAAATTTCTTGTTTATTTTCACTAGATTCAAACATGTATTTTTTGATATGCTTTTTAAGACTTATTGGCCTTCTTCCTTCCTTCCTTCCTTCCTTCCTTCCTTCCTTCCTTCCTTCCTTCCTTCCTTCCTTCCTTCCTTCCTCCCTTCCTTCCCTCCCTCCTTCCTTCCTTCCTTCCTCCCTTCCTTCCTTCCTACCTGTCTGCCTTCCTTCCTGTCTGCCTTCCTGCCTTCCTTCCTGTCTGCCTTCCTGCCTTCCTGACTTGCTGCCTTCCTGCCTACCTTCCTATGCCTTCCTTCCTGCCTTCCTGATATCCTGTTTACTGCCTGCCTTCCTGCCTTTCTGCCTGCCTTCCTGCTTTCCTGCCTTTCTGCCTGCCTTCCTGCCTTTCCACTTTCCTGACTACCTTCTTGCCTTCCAGCCTTCCTGCCATGCTGCCTGACGTCCTACATTGCTGCCTTCCTCCCTGCCTTCTTGCCTTCCTGCTTTCCTGCTTACTGCCTGTCCTTCCTGCCTTCCTGCCTTCCTACTTTGCTGCCTTCCTCCCTTCCTCCCTGCTTTCCTGCCATGCTGCCTGCCACCCTAATTTGTTGCTGCCTTCCTGCCTTCCTGGTTTCCGGCTTACTGCCTTACTTCCTGCCTTCCTGCCTTCCTGCCATGCTGCCTGTCTTACTACTTTGTCCCCTGCCTTCCTGCCGATCCCTCCTTCAGTCCCTCCCTCTCTTCCATTCTTTTTTCCTTTGCTACTCCAATGCTCCTCAGAGGCTGCTGCTGGCTCTGCCCTCAAGGGGTCACTCCTGGTGGTATTCAGGAACCCATTTATGATCTGGACATCCAACTAGGGTCAGTACTTGCAGCATAAGATCCTTTACCCATGAACTGTCTCTCAACCCACTATTTAAAATGACCAAGTGTGACTTACATTCAAGTTTTTAGAGAATTTTACTGTTCATAGTTTAACATATTATTGTTGATTTTTATCTGAGTCTTATCCTAAAAACCCTAAAAAACTATTTACAAACTCACGGGAAACAAACTGTGACTGATGCAGTTTTTTCAGAATTAAAGAAATAAACATGTCTATTAGAAAGAAGAAAAAAATAATAAAAATATCCAGAATACTACTTCAATGAATTATAATTGCACACTGCAGTGAATCTTCACAATTTTAACATACAAATATCAAGAAACTAAACATAGCAAATATCCTGGAAACTCATTAAAAATTACTTTAAAAATTTTTTTTCTTTCCTCCTTCCTTATCTTGTTATTATTGCAGTGACTGAGCGTGCACACACACACACACACACACACACACACCTCTTGGTTGCAGTGCTTGTGTGGGCTTTGCATCCTTTGTTGCAGACCTCTTGGGGTTTGCACACTTTCTCTCAGTGCTCACAGATCTCTAGGAAGCCCTAGAGATGCTGAGAATCCAACCCCAAGTCAGCTTCATATAAGGCAACTAATTTATCTGCTGCACTATTTCTCCAGCCCAAGAGTTAAATTTCTGAGTTTCTTTGAGCATAACTGGATTTGAATTGGGTAGTATAAAACTTAATGCAAATAGGAGGCTGTTTCATGTTGGAAATGAGAATACAACATAACATGTAAAGAAGTCCTGGTTGATAGCTTATTAAAATGCTTGTTCCTTCTTACATTTTTTTATTTTATTTTGTTTATTTATTTATTTATTTATTTTGCTTTTTTTTGGGTCACACCCGGCAATGCTCAGGGGTTTCTCCTGGCTCTGCACTCAGGAATTACTCCTGGCGGTGCTCAGGGGACCATATGGGATGCTGGGGATTGAACCCGGGCGGCATGGGCCAGCTGCGTGCAAGGCAAATGCCCTACCCGCTGGGCTGTCAATCCGGCCCCCATTTTTTTTATCTTTATATGCTAGAAATGCAGGTTGAACAGTAGAGTTGAAGAGATGTGCCTGGAGCTGAAGGTTCTTTGTCCTTTTAACTATTTCTTCGATACTCTTGAAGGCATTCCAAGTGAATGCTACTCTCTTCCTCCTGCGCAGCTCAGGTGCTGGGATCATGTTGAATTCTCGACCTACGTACACATAACTGCTACATTCAGAGATGTTTGCTCTGTTCAGCATCTAGAACTAGTTCGTTTCTCATGAACATTATTTTGTTGAGATTCTGCTGTAGGCTTGTCTTTCCACATTCACGGTCGAAGTCAGCCAGCATTTGTGCCACTTGGCTAATGTTTGGTGTTATTAGAACAATGTCATCAGCAAAGCTGAGGTGGTGTAGTTGCCCACTGTCTATCTTCACTTCCATTCCTTCCCATTCTAATTGTGCCTCTGGGCACATCTCTTTGACTTCACTGTTCTCCCTGCATTAACACACGCCTCAGAAACCTGAGCTCTATGAAAGCAGGATGAGAATGTTATTCACTATTTGGGTCTCCCAAAGAGGAATCGAAAGAGCCCTGCTTGGAATATCATGCCTCACTCAAGTGAGAGAAGTAATCCAGAGTTCCGACCTCTGTCTATGATCGAGAGTCAGGGACACTGACTCATTTGCCGAGGTGATTGAAAATCAGATGGACTGGACATGTAATGCGACTTGGAGATGACTGCTGGACTAGAGCCATTACCGATTGGATCCCATGGGATGCCAAAAGATCACGTGGCCGCCCACCTACAAGATGGTCAGACTTCTTCATCAAGACCCTCAATGAATGGCTTGAGGCCCTTTGTATTCCTGGAGCAAGCAGATGCCATTGTGCTACACTGGCAGGTGACAGGGACAAATGGAAACTTTACTGGCACCCGCTCAAGGAAATCTATGAATTACAGGATAACAAGTGTTCAAGTCAAGTGATCATGCTAGAAATAATTATTTAAAAAAATTCATCATTTGTGTGTACTATTTTTTTTTGCCTAGAAGAATAAAAATTCATTTCTTAATATTAGTAACTCCATAATTTTAGCTTTATATATTTATCTATTGATATATCTTTATTATAAATAGTGCTGTCATTTTTAGGTAACCTGGAAAAAATTAATATTGCTACATTTTAATGGCAATATATACTTGGCAGTTGCCACTTAATTACAGAGTTTTTTTTCACATTGGACATTTTCAACTTCAGCATTTTCTTTCATTCCAGTCCTTGTGATCATTATCATCTAAGGTTTCTTGTTCAGTTTTCTTTTATGAAGGTGGAGAAAGATGGTTGACCATACCTAGCGGTGCTCAGGGATTGTTTCTGTCTTTGTGCTCAAAGGTGAGGTTAAGGGGATGTATATAGTACTTGGAATTGAACTGAGGCCAGCTGTATGCAAGGCAAACTCCTTAACTCCTATGCCTTATCTCTAGCCTCCTCATTCAGTTTTCTTGATTGGACATGTCACATGTTTTAATCCAGTTATGGGATCTTGTGACTTTCTTTTTTCTCATTCAACTCTTTTTTTTTTTTTTTTTGCTTTTTTGGGGGTCACACCTGGCAATGCTCAGGGGTTCCTCCTGGTTCTTCACTCTGGAGCCACTCCAGGCAGTGCTCAGGGGATCACAGGGATGCCAGGGACGGCCATGTGCAAGGCAAACGCCCTAACTGCTGTGCTATCGCTCCAGCCCCTCTAATCAACATTTTGATATAAGTAGCAAGTTCAGCACTTGACCCACACTCCCCCACTTTATTCATTTATTGTCAGATTTAATCCTTTATTATTTTCAACACAAACTTGTTTTTCTATAAGTTATAATGTCTGATATACTTTTATTCTGTTATATATCTTTACCAAATATTTCTTTCAGTAGTACCTATGAGCTCATTACTTTTGTCCTTTTAGCCCTATACATATGACAATGTCATTGTTTTATTGTGGTGGCCTGCTTCTGAGTTCTTGAACTTCAGACTTGTAAATCTGAGTTATAAGTCTTCTTATAGTTTATGTCAGATTTATAAAAAAAAATCATTGCTCAGATCTCTAATTCTGATGTTACATTCTTTTACTATATGTTTCTCAAATTTTTTCTGCTGTGATCCAAACACCTTTTGATTAGGAGGTTTGACATTATGCCCTTAGTTTCTTGTGTAACTGTGTTTACCCTACTAATATGATTAATCTGATTAAATTTCAATAATCTGAGAACTTCCCTTTGCAACATCTATGTCTAGAAATTCTATTTTGCCCACATAAACAACCCTAATCTGACATTTATCTAACCTGCAAGATAAAAGTATTCAGTTAAGAATTCCTAGCACTATGGTTTAATTCTTTCTGAGTCAAGACAGGAATGTTTCCCTAAGAGATAAAAGAGGTTCCTTTTACTTTCCTCCCACATTCCCTCTAAGATAAAAATCTCTCAAGAGATATTTTTGGAACTTGTTTCTAAATGAAAAATCTATCTTTTGCCTGTGAGGGATAAATGGTCTATTATCTGGGAAAAACCATATTCCTAGTAGTTCTAGACTATAAACAAATCCAAATAGATAGCAAGGTCTCTTCCCTTTCTTTTCTTTTTTTTTTTTTTTTTTTTTGTATGCATTTCTGATTTTCTTCAGACTTCTAGTTCTTAGTCATATGTCTCTTGAATTTTCTCTAGATTTAGTTAGCTAGTGTCAGTATTCTCCCAACCCATAGTCCTTCTTATATTTTCTTAAGGGGTAGGGCTACCCAGTAGTACTCTGAGACTATATCTGGTGGTACTTGAGAGACCTCAAACAGTGCTGAGGACCTATTTTGTGCAACTCAAGTGCTGATCTCTTATACGCTGTCTCTAGTCCCATATGTTTCCTTAAACTTATACTGTCTCTTTTGGATCTTGCCATATCAGTGTCTTTGAAAGAGATGATGCCAAGGAATGGGAAAGGGGCAGGTGAAAATGGGCAAAGAAGTCTATTTTGTTGCACTATTTATTTTTATTTCTCTTTGAAAAGGCTCAGAACATTTTACCTTCAGAAGACCAGGAGGAAACCTATGTACTTCTGGTTGTTTTGTTCCTGAATTAAGAGTGGAATGGGTGCAGCCTGCTATGGTCAATGTAGAATGGAGGGAGTCAGCAGCATGTGCAGGCACCTATGGTTAAGTGGAAAGTTTGCAGAACCCTCGAGGATTTGCTGATGCTGTGTTCTTCTGACAGATATTGTAAGATGAATTTTTCTCCTTAGTTAAAGCATAAAAACTACATTTTAAAGATGCCACACTGTGTGCATTTTTAGGTGTAATCTGTAGTTAGATCCTAATCTCATCTCCTCTTTTCATTAATATACCCACTCTAACACTCTTGCCACCTGTTTATTTTCTCTTTCAATTTCAAGTTGTTTTCTTTATTGCTAGGGGAAAAACTGTATTCCAGAATTGTGCATAAGCATTATTTTTGAAATTGATCAATAAAAGGTATTAAAATTATTTATACTCAGACTATTGTTCAGTAAAAGCTATAGACTGATTTAGCTGTCCTCGGTGTGGCCAATGGTAGCTATTTACAAAATGACACAGAATGTGCTTTGTCCAGATGTTCTGCCAAATGGTTGGCTCCTAGGTTCTACATTTTCTTTCTCTTTTAAATTTAGAAATTATTATTTGGAGGACACCATACTTGGTGGTTCTCTGGGACTGAGTTATCACCCTGGATCTTTGTTTTGATGATGGAAAGTATTGTTTCAAAGTGTTGATTTTGAAATGCTTATTTGATTTCTATTGTGTGTGTTTTAATTAAAAAATAATTATATTGACATATTGTATATGGTATTAAGAGACAAGTTCTTATCTTTAATCTGTGGTTGAATTCTGCCTAGCAAACTCTAGGGTTGGGAGAGTAATCAAAGGACTGGAATGAGTTCAGTTCCTGGTATCACATGCACTCCAAACACCTAGGCATCTGAGTACTGCTAGTTTTGCCTTCGTTTCCCCAGCTGCTGGACTTGAGGCATATTGCTGAATCAGAGTAGCATCACTAAGGGCACCTGTTGCAGGACACCTAAAAGCCTAAAAGCCTCTGCATCTGCCCTGGATTGCCTCTTGCAGGTTACTTCATAGATATGGGGGGGTAGTTTAAATGTGGCAGTTTATCTGACAATGTATTCTATACTGGCTGGTATAAATATTCTCTCATGTTACCACAATCATTGTGGGACTAGCTAGATCTTACCAGCATATTTGCCTGGCCACGTTGGATCTCTAGGTAATTAGCCCAGAGAGAAATGCTGTTTACCTCCAAGCAAGAAAGCATGACTCCCTGATAACTCAAAGGCAACTAAAATACAAAACTACCGTGAAGTAGAGGAGACCCTTGTGAAGGCTTGGAGAAATATTTAACTGGCATTAGTGTTAGTCTTTGGTACAGAGACATGCCATCTCAGAAACCTTCTTCTCTACCCTATAAAGGCATTTCCAGGCAGATCTTGGCTCAAAATATTAGCATATAAAAGGGCTTAGGTGAGGTGCTGGGAGAAATTACCTGAGGGCATTTGACCCTGCCTGCTTCCCTTAATAGTAGGAGGTCTGAGTTGCAGGGGTATAAAACTAGGCTGCTTCCTCTCTCGCTCTCTCTCTCTTTTTGGGCTCTATTTTGGGGCTTGCACTCTTCTTGGGAGTCTTGTCTTTGTCTTCTCTTTACAGGGCCTTAACACGTAGTGGCCGCCATCTTGGCCTACACATGGCTAGGGTTCTAGCTGGGAATCCTAAGCACTGGGTTTGTTCTATTGTTGATTTGTATGCCTGAATCTGTGATAAGTAAAGCATTTTAAAACTGCATCAGATTCCTGAGTCTTCATCCATTCCCGCTGGCTTCGGAGGTAGAAGGGGGACTCGCTTCCGGCACTGTTGGGGACCCCAGCAGCATTCCCGACAGGCACTAAACAGAACCTTCTGACCAGCTGGTCAAGTATCACTATGTCTGCCT
>JAJIBD010010568.1:0-40324 GCA_021461705.1 Cryptotis parvus
TACATTGGTGGTGGAAATGGGGCACTGGTGGAGGGATGGGTGCTGGAATACTGTATTACCAAGAACCAATTATGAACACCTTTGTAATTGTGTGTTTCACGGTGGTATAATAAAAAAATTAAAAAAAAAAAAAAGGAAAGATGCCTTTAGCTGGGATAATTACCAACAGTGGGGATCTGTTCACATGTCCACATTCAAAGCAGTAATTTTCCCAACAGATAAATCCTGGCAGCATCTCCTGTCCACTAACGTGTGAATGAATAAGCAGGAGGTACTACAGTACAGTGAAACATTCCTGAGCTGAGGAAGGAAGGAAATGCTGGTGCAAGGGCGATAGTTCAGAAGGCCAGAGCACTGAGGCCACTTGCCCTTGCACACAGCCAACCTGGGCTTGATCCCTGGCACCACACATGGTCCCCACTGCCTGCCAGGAATGATCACTGAGCACAGAGCCACGAGCAAGTCCTGAGCACTGCCAGGTAAGGCCCAAGCCCCCTTCCCAAGAAAATTGCTAGAGCACGTGCATCATAAGCAGTCGGGACCAAATTAGAAAGGAGACAATCTCTTGTCTCGAAAAGCAGGATGCTCATTAGATAATAGCGACATTGCCTCTGCACTGAGCCAGCGTCAGGAGGATCCAAGCTTCATTCAGTGTGTCTAAGAGGAAATTTTGAAGAGCTTAAGTCTGGTGTTTTTTATAAAGCAGTGAACAATCCAATGTCATAGTTTCCTTGACAGGATCGATAATAGTGTAACATTTATGAAACTTAGTATTTGGTTTCATGGTGTTTGAGCCAAGGATTGTTTGAAATTGAACAACTGAAAGAACCTGTCAGATGAGGCAACTTTGGTGTTCTGGCTTGTACCCTAGTGTGAAACCACAGGTCTACCCTCCAGCAGAGCACGTTACTTGGTGTTGTGGCTAGGAGACCTTTAGAATATGTAACGTAAAGCCTTCAAGATATGGGGAGCAATTTCTCATACATGCTCAGTTTTTTGATAGAAAGTTGTAAGAGCTCCAGGGCAGGGAGCATTTTAGGGTGAAACTGGGAGGACAAACATCGCCTGGCCTGGCTTTATCCTGGTGCAGTTTTTTTTTCACACTATTTGAAGTATCAGGACACTTCAGCTTCTGAAGTAGTCCACAGATCACTCACTGGCTAAGAAACACTATTCTCCTCAAAGGATGAATGAGCTAAAGGAAATTGGGGACTAGAGGTGACTAAAAGAGTATGCCTCCCACACAGCAAGCCTGGCAAGCTGCTCGTGGTCGTATTTGATATGCCAAATACCAGTAACATTTATATTAGGTAATTCCCATGACCTAATATAATGGTTTGAGGCTCTTTTGTTCCTGGAGCAAGCGGATGCCTTTGAGTTCTACTAGCATGAGACAGGACATATGAAGATATTACTGGTGCCTGCTCTAGCAAATAGATGATGAATGGGAAGATAGAATATGTACATATATATTCATGTCATGCAAATAAATGCAGTCATTCTGTATCTGTCTCTCTTCTTCTGGCTAATTTCACTCAACATAATCTTCTCCATGTCCATCCATTTATAGGCAAATTTTATAACTTCAGTTTTCCTAACAGCTGCATAGTATTCCATTGTGTAGATGTACCAAAGCTTCTTTATCCAGTCATCGATTCTCGGGCACTCTGGTTGTTTCCAGATTCTGGCTATTGTGAATAATGCTGCTATGAACATAAAAGTAGGGATGGTGTTTCCGCTGTGTATTTTTGGCTTCCCAGAGTAGATTCCCAGGAGAGGTATGGCTGGGTCAAATGGGAGTTCAATTTCTAGTCTTTGGAGGAATGTCCATATTGTTTTCCAGAAAGGCTGTACCAGCTGGCATTCCCACCAACAATGGATGAGTGTCCCCTTTTCCCCACATCCACGCCAGCACTTGTTGTTCTTGCTCTTTTGAATATGTGCCAGTCTCTGGTGTAAAATGATATCTCATTGTTGTTTTGATTTGCATCTCTCTGGTGATTAGTGAGGATGAGCATTTTTTCATATGTTTTTTGGCCATTTGAATTTCTTGTTGAAGTTTCTATTCATTTCTTCTCCCCATTTTTTGATGGGGTTGTTTGTTTTCTTCTTGTAAAGTTCTACCAGTGCCTGATATATCCTGGATATTAACCCCTTATCAGATGGGTATTGGGTGAATATTCTTTCCCATTCTGTGGACTGCCTTTGTATCTTAGTCACTGTTTCTTTTGAGGTGCAGAAGCTTTTTAGTTTCATGTAGTCCCATGTGTTTATCTTTTCTTCTAGTTGCTTTGTTAGTGATGTTTCACCTTTGAAGATGCCTTTAGCTTCAATGTTGTGGAGGGTTTTTCCTATATTTTCTTCAATGTACTTTATGGATTCAAGTCTGATATTGATATCTATAATCCATTTTGATCTGATTTTTTGTGCATCGTGTTAGACACAGGTCCAAATTTATTTTTTTACATGTTGCTGCCCAGTTTTCCCAACACCACTTGTAGAAGAGGCTTTCCTTACTCCATTTTGGACTCTTTGCATATTAATCAAAGATTAAATGATCATATGTTTGAGGTTGGGTGTCAGGATACTCAATTCTATTCCATACGTCCACAGGTCTGTTTTTATTCCAATACCATGCTGTTTTAATTACTACTGCCTTGTAGTACAGTTTGAAGTTGGGAAAGGTGATGCCTCCCATCTTCTTTATTCCCGAGGATTATTTTAGCTATCCTTGGGGTTTTTAAATGCTTGTTTTTGAGTTGTGTTTGTGAGGATTTGTGTCTTGGATGAAGTTAAGTTTTTGCACCTAAACTTTGTGGGGTACACATCCACACTGGTAATTATCTATGGGAGGTTGGGAGGCAGGGGAGGGAGGGAGGGGGAGGATCTTTAAATAATTGTAAACTGAGGTTTATAGCCATTATGGGAATCACTTATTCTTCTAACTCTGACATTCTCTTCCTGCAGCAGACATACCGAACATAAGAAATGAATACAAATGCTGCCTTATCAGGCACAGCCGAAAAGGAATTCCAGTGCTTCATGGACTCACTGCAAGGAGCCTGGAATCTTACAGGCAAATGGGATTTTCCTGGAAGTGGGATCAGGCAGGTGGGGGCCTCTGGCTTAGACAGTTCTGGAATGAACCCCTACACTTCCAGGACTATGGCTGAAATCTTTTCTCTCACAGCCCTAGGAGTCTCCCATAGGGCCTTCAGCTGTGCTGTGCAGTGTGGGCGCTGTGGGAGAAACACTTTTCTCCAAACATGCCCCTGGAGATACAGCTGGGGTGGATGGGATAGGAGGGGGTGTCGCACTCAGGGAAGAGCCTGTCCTGCTGCAGAGCAAGGGGACCCACAGGCGAGTGGATGACAGTACTCCCAGCACACTCCTAACTGGCTCCTTCCAGGAAAGGTCCCTGCAGCGGCGTCCTTGAGGGCACTGGTCAGCCCGCCTAGAGGTGAACTGTAACGACCCACGGACAGTCACTTCATATCTGGCTCCCCACAGTCTACTGGTACCTGCTTCTCCTGAGGGCTTCTCCCCCGCCCAGACCCCCTTCCTCCCTCTGTTTCCAACTCAGAGACTGGGCAGTGACCACCTCCTCTATGAAGGAGCCGCCAGGAACCCACCCTGAAGAGACAACTTGGTGCCACTGACCATAAACAGCTGCGTGGCGGCAGCTGACCATAAACAGCTGTGACGTGGGCAGCAGCTGAACATAAACAGCTGCGTGACGGCAGCAGCTGACCATAAACAGCTGTGACGGCAGCAGCTGACCATAAACAGCTGTGTGACGGCAGCAGCTGACCATAAACAGCTGTGTGACGGCAGCAGCTGACCATAAACAGCTGTGTGACGGCAGCAGGAGCCGGAACTATGATCAGGGCCAGACACTTGCCTTGCGCCGCGTGAGGCCTGAGTCCACCCTGGCCTTGCCAACAAGAAGAACGAATGACAGTGGCTAACACTCGCTGGGCACTTGGTGCTAAGCCTCTATTCGTATGCACTCATTCACCCTCAAATCAATCCCAAGAGGAAGGTCTGGAACTATCTTATTGAGCTGATGGGAGATGGAGAGAGTTGGAGGACGAGGAATCTGCACAAAGTCCTGCAGTTTGAAAGAGACAGAGTCTGAGGATGAGCCTTTCTCATCCGAGGGGCCTCATCACTTCACACAAACCACCCTGGGTTTTAGGTTCCTGCCTGGTTGGGCACCAACTTACCTTTACCCCTAGGTCTGGGATCACTTGATCACTTGATCACAAATACCCCATTGCTTAGAGGTGCCCCCTCAGGGGCCAAAGCGATAGTACAATAGGGCTGTGCCTGCAAGGTGGTGTCATGGCAGTTCACCTGGGAGGGGGCTGGCCACGATGACCCCCACGGCAGAGGGAGGGGACCAGCTCCAGGACTTCTGCCAAGAAGATGCCAGGCCGCCCCTCCCTCTCTGACAGCTCAGCCCTCTGCCCATCCGCGGGGCTCCAGGCTGGGGTCTCCCTGCTCTGGGCCCTTGAGAGGTGGCCCTGTGGGTCACCAGGCCTCATGCCTCCCACTCCTGTCTGGGGATCCTCACCCCTTCTGCCTGGTACTTGATCCAGGTTCCATGTTGGAGAAAATCATCTTTCGGTTTGCCCTACTTAAGTGTGAGGTCTTGGGGCTTGCGCCCCAGAGCGAGCAGAGGGACCAAGACCAGAGGGGTCTTGGAGCAGCTCATCGGGACTGTGCCCACACCCAGGCCAACGCCAGACCCACACGGGTCTCAGTGTGGCTTACGACAATAAAGGCCACTTCTGCGGCCCCTCGCTCTCCCCGCTCTCCCCTCCCCACGGGGCAGCGCTCCAGAACTACCACCTCCTTCTTGAAGCCCCTCTCTGCCTCTTACATCTCCAAACCACTTGCTTGCTTGCTTGCTTGCTTCTTGCTTTCTGGGGAGGAGGTGGGTGGTACACAAAGTAACCCCTCAGCATTGCCTGGTGTGACCCAAAAAGAAAAAGAAGGAATAAAATCTAATATAAGGAAGTTTATTGTGGGCTGGGGTGATAGTCCAGTGGGTAGGGTGTTTGCCTTTTGCACACGGTCAACCCGGGTTCGATCTCTGGTATCCCATATGGTCCCTGAGCACCGCCAGGAGTAATTCCTGAGCGCAGAGCCAGGAGTAACCCCTGAGTATCGCCAAATGTGACCCAAAAAAGCAAAAATAAATAAATAAAAAAGTATTTTATTTGTTCTATGTTTAGGCCACACATGCCCATTCCAACCAAGACGAGAGCTGTGCACAAGGCAAGTGCCTTCACCCCTATACAGTCACCCAGCCACAAATTCTTACAATCTGCTCCTCAAGTTACTCACAGCTCTCCCTGGAGGGACTCACTTGGGAACCTGCCTGTCCCCTGGACTATGCTCCACCTGCCACCACGTCTTGTCCAATCTACCTGTTAAGACACATCTCAAGCCCACAATCAGTCATTCCAGAGGAGAGGGAGAGAGACAGGAGGGACGACAAGGGACCCACGGGGAAGTCTGCGGTGTCACAAGCACAGCACGGGGCCCTGCCATGGAGGACATGCTTCCTAACACACCTGCTCAGACTCAGGACGTCGGCTGCAGAGTGAATCTTAATATGAACCAGGGGCTTCAGGAAAGAACGGCCAGTCTAAGCAGATTTGGCAATTTCTATAATTACCCTTTTGGAGGATGGGGCAGGACAGCTAGGCACATGGGGTGGGTAAATGGGAAATCTCTATCTTAGAGCCTGTATCGATGTGAATTAAATTGCTTTAAAATATATTTGTCAGGGGCTGGAGCGATAGAACAGTGGGTAAATGCATGCTTTGACCATATCCAACCCAGGCTCAATCCCTGGAATCCCCATGTGTTCCTCCAGGAACTGCCAGGAGTAATTCCTGAGGGCAAAGTCAGGAGTAACGCTTAGAGCATCACTGGGTGAGGCTGACAAAAAATAAATAAACAAACAAACAAATAAATAAATAAATAGCATAAATAAATAGATAGATAAATAATATTTATCAAAGGATATATAGAGAGAATTATAAGGGATAAAAGGGGACTCAAGTTGGGGTTGGAGCTATAGTACAGCAGGTAGAGCATTTGCCTTGCACGCAGCCAACCCAGATCACATATGGTCCCTGAGTACTGGCCAGAATAATTCCTGAGTGCAGAGCCAGGAGTAACTTCTGAGCATTGCCAGGTGTGACCATCTGTCCCATCTCTCGACCTCCTCCACACTGAGCCAGGCCTAGCACTCCCCCAAACACGCAACCCTGCAACTTGGGATCCATGTAGCAGGTCCTGGGGAGGGTCCTCTCAGCACTTTCAGCAGTTATCTGGAGCCTTCAGGTCCACACTCTACTGCACTGCTGCAAGGGGCCTGCCCGCTGCCCCCTGCACCCTGACCCTGCCCTCTACCAGCCAGTCCTAAGGCAGAGCCACCTGCTTGCTTCCCGGGTCCCTAGGTTATCCTCCCTCCTCAGAGGTTCCCTGAACACTCGGACATCTCCCTGAGCCCTCCATCTGCCTCAAGGCCACATAGCACCCATCACAAAATGCCCCGTCATTCCCCTGTGTGCCCATGAGACTAAAGCCCGGGGCTGATGCAGAGCCTCAAATGCGGCTGGGGAAGCTGGAACTCGGCTCTCCCCAGGCTCAGCTGACCATGGGGCCCCAGGGGACAGATGGGTTTTGGGAGTGGGCCCATCACCTCTGGGGGTCCCGGAAGCAGCCGGATGAGACTCACCCACCACACTAGCCGCCACCTTCGCTGTCCGGACTCTGCAGCATATCAGCCTACCCTGGAGGGTTGCTACCTCAAGACCAGATTAACAGAGCAAAACGAGTTCGAGCCCAGGTAGGCAGCTCCCAGAAGTGGGAATCACCAGGAATTCATCAGATGGAGCCGGGGTTGGCCGTTACTCCTCCATTTTGTCTGAGCCTGGTGGCCCCCCGCCCGGGAGCTGCCCCTGGGGCGACCAGCCATAGCACGCATAGCCTTAAATGTGGCTGGGGAAGCTGGAACTTGTCTCTCTCCCAGCCTCAGCTGACCATGGGGCCCTCAGGGGACAGATAGTTTTTGGGAGTGGGGCCATCACCTCTGGGGGTCCTGGAAGCAGCCGGATGGGACTCGCCCACCACACTAGCCGCCACCTTTGCTGTCCGGACGCTGACCATGAGGCCCCTAGGTCGCGGCCGCCTGTGGTTGCTGGTCCATCAAAGTAGTGGAAACAGTTATGTCCTTTAAAGTACTGCATTCTACGATGTGTAGGAAGGTTAGGCGGGAGGGAGAGATAGAGAGGAGAGAAAGGACATACAGAACCTGCCAAGTAGTTGAGGTGTGTGGGGGGGGGAGGGAGGTGGGGACATTGGTGATGGGAGATGGGTTTGGGTGGAGGGATGGGTGTTGGAACACTGTAGAACCAAAGCTCTACATGAGCACCTTGCAATTGTATGTCTAAAAGTGGTGTAATAAAATTTGAATAAATAAATAGATAAACAAACTAACAAGCAAGCAAATAAATAAATAAATAAATAAATAAATAAATAAATAAATAAATAAATAAATAAATAAATAAATAAAGCAAGCCGGGGCTAAGGGCATCACCTGCCGTGTTCGTTTTCATATCTCTGACACCTGTCTGAGGACCTGCAGAGACTCACTGAGCAACCCCAGATGAGTGAATATGAGAATGAGTGAATGAGTCTTTGCCCCAGCTGCTCTCAGCACCTACATGTACAGCGGAGAGGCCTGACCCTGCCAGGGTGATTCCAGAAAAGGAGCTCATGCCACTGGGGGGGTGCAGTCCCAGATGAACGTGGCAAATGACCCCACAAGATCTGAAGTGGGAGCAACTTTGGGGTTGAGAAACTTCTGGCTCTGGGGCCAGAGCCATAGCACAGTGAGTAGAGCATTTGCCTTGACGCGGCTGACTCGGGTTCGATTCCCTGGGGTTCCCCAGCATACCATATGGTCCCCCAAGCACCGCCAGGAGTAATTCCTGAGTGCAGAGCCAGGAGAAACCTCTGAGTATTGCTGGATGTGGCACGAGAGAGAGAGAGAGAGAAGAGAGAGAGAGAGAGAGAGAGAGAGAGAGAGAGAGAGAGAGAGAGAGAGAGAGAGGTTTCTGGCTCTCTTCCCCTCCAGATGCAGGGAGGAAGCTTCCTGTCTCCACGGGGGAGAATCATTCAGGACTTCAGAAAATGCACCCTGCTAAGCTGACCCATTTCTTCTTCCCTGGCCTGGCCATCACAGGAATGTTCCCACAGCATTTGCGTAGCACAAGAACTTTCTGGCAAGTCCACACTCTTGGTCTGCTCTTGTGGAGATCAGAGGCCTCTCGGGATTGGAATTTGCTTTCAGAGCTCAAGGAAGCGCTAAGCTCTGAGTAACCCCAAAGGGCCCTCCATGCTTGGGCAGGTTCCAGCCCAGGGCATTCTCCTCCTTTCCTTCCTCTCTTGCACATGGGGATGGGAAAGAAGATGGAGGAATTTGGGATAAACTGTTTCTTGCATGAGGGGGTCACCCCAGTCCCAACTGACCCAGCCCTGCCTTCAGGCAAGGTCAGTTTCAGCAACTGCCTGGCTGCATTTTCCTCTTAGAGAGGCAATTCATAAAGATCGATCTGATCATCAGCCTGACCTGCCGCATTGATCACGTTGGGATGTGATGCCAGCCCACACTGTCCCCATTCTGCACCTGGCGGAAAGCCACTTAAGTCACTGAGGAGTGACCCCTTCTCCAAGGGCCCCGAAACATCCCCCAAGCTAATAACTCCCTGACAAAGCACGGCCAGGAAAAATTCCTTACGGATTTGAGATTTTCACTCAGCTAATCTCCTAACTCCAATGCGCTCCCGCAGCAAATTAAATACTTTTATTAAAGGCTCCCCCCCCCTCTGCTCTTTGATATGAGGTAGCTCTGCACACACCCCCAAAGGTCTGTGTTCTGGGGCAAGACATGCTCCTTATCATTTTCCTGTGACCCCTGTACTTCCAGGAGCACTGCTGGCATTGTACCATGTATAATCGCTCCTGTTACTTCCAGGATACCCAGAACCCACTAGAAATGGCCGGTTCTTAGCTTTTTGTTGAAACTTTGAAACCTCTGACTTCCTGCGTGGAGAACATGAGCTGTAGGTTGAGGGAAGTTCACCCCCCTTTGTGAGGGGCCCAGCCCCGAGCATCTCGCCTGTTGCAGTTCACACAGAGAAAAGACACCAGCAAAGGGAGTGGGACCGGCCAGGGGACTGAGGGAGGCTGCAGTGGAAGTCGAGAGGGGACTTGAGATAAGGCGCCCTCGACGCCCCGCCTTCTCCAGTGCTCCCTGCCCAACAAGTTGCCCCTTGGGCTGCTGCCAAGGTCTGCCTGGCAGCGGGGTCATTTTGCTTTGCTCTCTGTTGCTTTGAGGTGCACTAAGACCCTCGTGGGGTTTTCTGTGTCCACACTGACACAGAAAGCCTGTTGTGGGAAAGCCAATATTAGCAGGTGTTGCAGCTCCTGCTAGTTCTAGGGGAGAGAGAGTGCAGGGGTGATGTCACTTGCAAGCACCAACCCCCGCTGGATTCCCGCACCAAGTCGGGATCCCTGAACACAGAGCCAGGGGTAAGTCCTGAGTGCTGCCGGGCGTGGCCTAGAAAAGCAAAAACGCCAAAGTTTTGTTTTCAAAGCACCACGCATCGCTTTCACTACAGGGTCTGCAGTATGGCAGGCTCTGCATCTGTGGCAGCAAGACTGGAAACTGGGTGTTCAGTCACCACAGACACAGTGACCGATGACCCTGAGACCTCGGCAAGGCACGCGGGGGCATGACTCAGCAAGGTCTGTCTCTGTGGGTGATCCGGTCTTGAGTGACTGACCTCAGTTCCCGAAGCAAACCTTACCAGAGTGGGGCAAGAGACCCCCTCTTCCCTGGGGGGCCTCTGAGAAACCCACCTCAGCTTCCCTTCCCTGTACGCAACTCCCCATCCAGAAGGCACCAGCCTTTCAGAGGAATGAGGCCGCCAGAGTCCAGGGCATCTGGCAGTCCTCCCGCCACGTCAACCACAGGGAGACACTCTGGGTCCTGTGGCTCCACCTGAATTCCCCCATTGCCTCCATGGAAAGGCATCCGGATTTATGTTATCCTTTAGAAAGCAAAACAGAAATCCCAGGAAATTTGGAGGAAGCAGAGACCTCACTAAGAAAATAAGAAAGCAAGACAAAGGGCTTAAATCCATGGCGGGGTGGAGGGGGGGTAGTCAGACCCCCGGGCTAGAATCCCAGCCAGGCTGCCAGCTTGACCCTTGGCAAGCTGTTTGCCTCAGTAAACCTCAGCACCCTCAATTATAAATGGGGAGGACAGTGCCCATCTCCTCTGGAGTGGCTGAAGAACTTCACTGAAATTGATTTCAGTCAAGGAGAATTTGTTTCTTTTGTTCTGTTTTTGTTTTGGGGCCATGCCCAGTAATGCTCAGGGGTACTCCTGGATCTGCACTCAGGAATTATTCCTGGTGGTGCTCTGTGGACCGTATGGGATGCTGGGGATCGAACCCAGGTCAGCCGTGCGCAAGGCAAATGCCCTACCTGCTGTACTAACACTCTAGGCCCTCAGTCAGGGAAAATTCTTTAGCACACTGAAAGGATTGGTTGACAGGGCTGAGGGGAAGAGGCCTTGGCTTCCAGACCTCCAGCCAGGAGCGAGGGATTCATTCACTCCGTCCCCAGGCCTATAGCAATTTGTTAATTGTCAATTGTTAATTCCCTTCTTTTGGGAACCCATAGACCAGAGGGGATAGCTGAGGGCATGCTGACCCCCTCCTGCCCTCCTCAGTCTACAGGACTTCCCAGGTCCTGTAGAGGCTGGGTGTGAAGAGGAGCTTAAGAGGAATCAGCCAGGTGACCCCCAGGCATGGGGTTCCCAAGGCAGAGCCCATGCTGGGGCCATGGTGACCCCAAGGCAGAGCCCATGCTGGGCACAGTGGGTTATCTACTGTACAGTCTCAACAGGGTCGCTTTTAGTTTGGGTAGGGGAAAACATGTGTTCTTGGGAGAACAACGTAGATATTACAATGTTTTGTAGAACTCTCAAAAGCTCAACCCAACACTGACAAAAGTCTATTCCATAGTATTTCGTCTCATTAGAAACAAATGAAATTCTAATTCAATACAGTGAAAATATAGGTCCCTGGGGACAGAGAACTATGACAAATCAGAGACCAATTGGCATGCTTGTCTTCTAGGCTCTCAGCTTCCTACCCAGGGCCCCATCCCCACACCACTGACTCCTGATGCCCAGCTATGACAGTGCTGGCCAGGTCGGTCCAGTTCAGAAGTTGCTCTGATCAGGCAACAGGATCAACCCTGCTCCTTACCTTGACCCCTCTCTTGCTCCCCCCCCCACTTCTCCAGATGGTTCCCCCATAGCTTCTGGTCCTCCTCTCCTTTATCTATCTCTTCCTGCCTTTATCTGAGCCTCTCTCTGTACCCAACATGTTATTCCACTGAGCCTGACCACCCCCCAAATTCTACAAATCGCTCTTCTCTAGGGGTTCACTGGAGACCACTTCATCTAAACTTTTCATAATGCCCATTTTCCTCCCTTCCTCCCATATTCCCTTGTCATCTGGGCACTTCCCTCCTCCTACAGCATTTAGTTGAACCATTTAACACAAAAGAATATTTGCCGTTGTATTATTCTCCCTTGCTTGAGAATCTGAACTTCCTTCCTATTTGGAGTCTTTAGTTTTTGGAGACTAACAAAGTCATGCATTTCAGCCCAAAGTGAACAGTGCAATTCTGAGCACCAAGGTAGTCAACCGAAAGGGTTCTTGGGAGCCCAAAGTGCACTGTCAGAATTCATGAGAAGGCAGCCTGGGTTCTAGTCGTCCTCCAAAGAAGGCCCCCCCACCTCCCCACCTGGCCCCGCCCACCTCACGCCTGGCCTGGCTCACCTGGCGGACTCCTTCCACTCCATCTGGTCTCCGTCATGCTGCAGGGTGTCCATCTCAGTGAACAGGGTGGGATTGGGAGCCTCATCTTCCTCCCCAGGATGTCCTGGAGCTGCTCAGCAGCTGGAGACCCTGCAAAAGGAGGACAGTGGGGTTTGCAGGTGGCCATGAACAGTGGAGGGCTGCAAGAAATGGAGCGGGTGCCAAGCACAAGAGCACAAGCCTCCTAGTTCAGCAGAACTCAGCCAGCCTGAGGCTTGAGACAGGTGGGATGTTCTTTGAGCTAAAAGAGATGAAAGGGTCTAGTCTCTATGTAGCTGCCAATATAGGTGTCAGGCAATGTAGATAATATTGCAGCTGACCTTAAAGAAAGACAGAAAATAGCCCAAACTAGAGCAGTAATAAGGATGGAGAGGGGTTTGTGAAAAAGTGAAGTAGAAAAAGAAATGGATCCAGGGCAAGAGAGATAGTACAATGGGTAGGGCACTTGTGTTGCATGCAGCTGGCCTAAGTTCATCCCTTGGGACCCACAGGGGCCCCTGAGCACCATCAAGAGTGATCCCTTAGGGCAGAGTCAGGAGTAAGCCCCGAGCACCTCCGGTTGGCTCCAAAATAAAAACAGTCAAAAAATATGGATCCAGCTTCAGCATAACAAACTTTTTTTTGTTTTGCTTTTTGGGACCAGCGATGCCAGGGGTTTCTCCTGGCTCTGCACTCAGAATCACCCCGGGCTTGGGGAACCATATGGGATGCCGGGATCGAACCCGGCCGGCACAGGCCGGCTGCGCAAGGCAAACGCCTACGTGGGCTATCGCTCGCCCTTTTTTTTTTTTTTTTTTGCTTTTTGGGTCACACCGCGATGCTCAGGGGTTACTCCTGGCTCTGCACTCAGAATCACTCCTGGCGGTGCTCGGGGACCTCTGAGCATAACAAACTCGGGGAACCTGAAACCCCACACCAGTCAAGTCCCTGCACTGGCCTGGACAGGGCTGTCAACTATATGGGCACAAATGGCCTGCTATGACGTGCCACCCAGGACCACCTTCAACATGTACAAGGTCACACCCATTTGCTAGCCCTTAGCCTTCTTCCAACTGCCCACTGGATGCCATCTTCAGGCTGTCTGCCGCTTCTCCCATAAGTTACTGAACACGTAAGCTCAGACATGACTCCTATGTCTGACCCTCCCTGCTTTTTTTCCTCTCATTCAACATTTAATCCATGCCTCCTACATGCCAGATATTGTTCTAGGTGTAAGGAAACAAAGGTGTGAGGAAAGTCCTTATCCTTGCTCTCCTAAAAACCTGTTCTAGTGGCAGAGACAGAAAAACAAACAAAAAAATCAAGTACATGTAATCGAGTGAAAAGTGTTCTGGGGTATATAAATAATCAAATGATTGATTATATTTGATTATTTAAATCAAATCATGATATCATGAGATATAATGATTAGAAAGGTGCTTGCTGAGGAGGGGGCATTTGGAGTCTGGCTTGAAACATGGAAATAAACTTCTAAAAGAAAAGTTCTCCAAGTATACCTAAGACCCAAGGAGACAATGTGTGGGTCAATGGAGCATGACATGCAAGAGAGGATGGGAAAAGGGGTGGGGGAGGGCACAGCCGGACAGCCACAACAGCCTGGAGCCATCTCCCCCCTCCAGTCTCTCCTTCTCCACCCTCACTAGCACCGCCTCACTGAAAGCTTTCAGTAATATTTTCCCTCCTCAAACAGTGTGCTGATAATCGTTGAAAATGATGATACCATCTGAGAACTGAGCATTGAATATAGGCAAAAAGATACATATGATAACTTCTAAATGTATGTATTACAATCCACAATGTGTAAGAAAGGAAAGTGATGAGAGAGAGAGAGAGAGAGAGAGAGAGAGAGAGAGAAAGAGAGAAAGGAGATAAAGAACCTGCCATGGAGGCAGGCTGGGGAAGTAGGAGGGAAGTGGGGACATTGGTAATGAGAAATGGGCACGGGTGGAGGGATGGGTGCTGGAACACTGTAGAACCGAAACTCAAACATGAACATCTTGTAAGTGTGTATCTCACGGTGGTATAATAAAATATTTTTTTAAAAATTTCCCTCCTCACTGATCCCATCAACTCTGCCCTGTTTCCATAGTTGATGGTTGTTACTGATCTCCATCACGCTGCAAAGTGTTCATTGACTGTCTCCTGGGTGTTCCCCTTCCATCAAACCTCTCTGCCTCCTCTGTGTATCACCCCTTTGTCTCTCCTTTATTTCTCCCTGACTCCCAATGGTCAATCATTTCAGCTATTCTTTCTTCAAACACCCCCTCTCTCTTAATCCCTGATTTTTATAATACAGCCAGTCAGTCACTGTCCAAACAAGAATTCTTTAGCCCCATCTCCATCTCTGTAGCTTTGTCCCAGAGGACACTGGGGTCCACCCAGATAGGGACGTGAACCTGAGCTAGAGTGAGTGAACAGAGTTGGTGGAAGAAATAAATCATTAAAGGAAAGTACGTCTATAATTCAGGGCAGAGAATGTCCAGGGTGCCAACTCCCCTCACTTGCAACCCAGCACCCAGGCCCACAAGTCCTCTTGCTGGAGAAAACCAGCTGGCCAAGCTGGCTATGCAAATGGAGCATGACTGCTCTCAGCGCTCCTCAGAAGACCAGCTGCCCTCTGAGCCAACTCAGAACCCTTTTGCTTCCATCCGCACCCATTCCTGGCCTTGCTCCTCTACAAGACCCAAACAGTACTCTTAACCCAAACAGGGGGGAGGAATGAGGTGTTGGGTAACCCATATCTCCCGGGTTGGTAGGATGCATCTCCTACCCCCTTTCATCCAGAAGATAAGGCATCTGGGCATGTCCATCTTCATCTTTCCAGAGAGTCCTTCTGTGTGTCACTGAACAAATTAGCCTAACTCAGGCCCCATATACTGTTGCCTTCCAACAGGTCCTTCATTCTTCAACTATTCTTTTGTTACATGAAAAGTTTAGCTTCTCTCTACCTGTAAACAATCCTTCGCACCCTGACCCCACCTGCCTTCCAATCACCCCCACTCTCCCTATTTTTTTTTTATTTTTTATTATACCACCATGAGATATGCAGTTACAAAGATGTTCATGCTTGGGTTTCAGTCATACAGTGTTCCAGCACCCATCCCTCCACCAGTGGCCATTTCCCTCCACCAATGTCACTGATTCCCTACCCCCTCCCCAGACTGCCTCTATGGCAGACACCTTCCTCTTCTCTCTCTCTCTCTCTCTCTCTCTCTCTCTCTCTCTCTCTCTCTCTCTCTCCCTTCTCTTACACATTGTGGCTTGCAATACATGCATTTAGAGATTATCATGTATATTCCTTTGCCTACATTCAATGCCAGTTCTAGGCTGGTATAATCATTTCCAACAATTATTAGTACACTGTTCCTTTCTCTGTCTTACCTAACCTCTGACTCCCCCACACTTCCCGCTTTCCCTTTACTACCCATTCCCGGCTTCTAGAAGGAGTGGTCGAGACTAGCTCTCTGAGCTTCCTGCTGTCCCAGTCACTTCCCACTATATACCTCCACCACACTTGGGGCTAAGGGAGAGAGTCCAAACTGGCAGCTCAAAGATTTGTTCAACTCAGCCTTGACAGCATGGAAAACTTTTTGAAATTACTGCTTACATAAAGAATGAAGAGATACCATATAAAAACCTAGATCTCTGAATTCTCTAGAAAAATGCGGCTGCGCTGATGACTGTGTCCACATTCCTGCTCGCAACTCCCAGAGCTAAGGGGTGGCTGCTTTCCCTAGGTGGGCACAGGCATTTTGTTTGCCACAGTCCCCATGTTCCCTAGTTCCATTCTCATCTCATCATGTTCTGTACCTGCCTCCAATCTCTATTTTGATAGTACTATCAAACCACGAAGTTAAAAAAATCAATAACTAATCAACCCAACAGCACTGTGAAGCAACGGTCTGATTTATTTCTCTGGGACATCGGTGGGGCTGACAACGCATTCTAGATGGAAAGGCTACCTCAGCTCATAGCATAGCACTTCATTAATAAATATTTTCCTTGTCTCTTGAGAGCCTCTTAACAGCCCCCTTTGCCTGGTCTGCTTAAAGCTTGATCATCCCCAAGATTTCTCCTTAGCCTTCTTTTCTGTTCTCTTCCCACATGCTTCCTGGGCCATCTGTGTATTTATGGTGTCATCCTATAGTCAAGGTAACCCATATCTCCTGATCCTGCCTGTGTCGAGAGTTGCCAGTTGCCAGTGGGTTGCTCCTGCAGACAGTTGTGTAGAACTTTGCAAGTCAGCATCAATCCATTCAAAATAACTGGACATCCCTTTTCCCAACTCCTCAGTCCTCCCCCTCTGTTTGGGTTAAGAGTACTCAGCTGTCCAAACAAGAAGCACCCGACACGCCTGGGCCTCCTTCTCTGCCACCACCCGCACCCAATCAGGCACTACTTGCATTTGCTCCCTCCGTGTCTTTTCACTCTTCCCTTCCCTTGTCCCTCTCACTGCCACCATCTTGGTTCAAGCTCTTCCTCCGTCTGGCTCCTATAGCCACCGCTGCCCTTAGAGTCCATCCATCCCATTCCCTATGTAGCTGTGGAATTTGTTTTTTAAGATCTTTCAAACATGCTCACATGACAGTCTCCTGGGAATCCTGGTGCTCTTTAGGCTACACCATGAAATATTGAGCACATGAATTAGAAGCTACTTTACTAGGAAGAAGCATGAAAGCAATATATATCAAATATATATCAAGGAATTTATTCCAGCATGTTTCTATTCCTTTGTTTTTGTTTGCTTGTTTGTTTGTTGTTGTTTTTTGCTTTTTGGGTCACACCCGGCAATGCTCAGGGGTTTCTCCTAGCTCTGCACTCAGGAATTACTCCTGGCGGTGCTCGGGGGACCATATGGGATGCCGGGATCGAACCCGGGCCGGCATGGGCCGGCCGCATGCAAGGCAAACACCCTACCGCTGGCTATCGCTCCTGCCCCTGTTTCTATTCCTTTGAACTAACATTCTTTCCATTGGCTTATTGATTGTTGATGCTAGTTAGCAGGCACTGAAAGCTGAAGGGAATTTTATGGAAGAAAAACTAACAATTGAGCAAATTCCTTTTCCTCAAGATGGGAGACTCTGATTGTCTCATTCTGAGGGACACACCCATTCTCCATAGGGTCAGAGTTCAAAAACTTGCTTTGAGAAGGTGACTTGGACCACGCTACTCTTTGGGTGGAAAAATCTCATGGTTCTCTTTTTTTTTTTTTTTTTTGTCTTTTTTGGGTCACACCCCGGGGATGCTCAAGGGTTACTCCTAGCTCTGCACTCAGGAATTACTCTTTCCAGTGCTTGGATAACCATATGGGATGAAGGGAATTGATCTCAGGTCAGCCGCATGCAAGACAAACACCCTACCCACTGTACTATCACTCTGGCCTCATGGTTCTCTATTGGTTCCCCTGTTTCTATTTACCTGTTGCCTAAAACCCCTCTGTGATCAAGCCCTCAGCTGCCTTTCTCAGTTCTGTCAAGTCCCTGACCGGACGCCCCTGACCCCAGCTGTTCACTCAGCCCCAGACACATCATGCCACACACATTTCTCTGAAAAGGAGGGCACTTTACGTCCACCGTTCCTAAGTCTGGCATCCCCTCACTCCCTTCAAGGTAGACAAAACAAGAGGCAAGTAGAGCCCTCGTGAAGAGAAGGGACATGGCAGAGGGCAGGTGCCCGGTGCACACCTGCTGCACAGTACCTGTTCCCGGGAGCAGCTGAGCGCTGGGGTCTCCGGCTGTCGGCACTGCCTCTGGCCCCAGCCTGTTGGTGCTTCTGCCACGGCCACGACCAACTGCTGCCTCCCCTCCTCTGGTTCCCCACCAGCACCACAAACTCACACTAGCTTCCAGTCAAGCGCTGGGAGAGAGTCAGGAGTGGGGAGGGGAGAGGGAGAGAGAAGGAATGTGCAGAAGACCAGGGAGGTGGAAAGAGAGGCTGCATAAGGAGGAGGGAGACTGGGGCTGCTGTAGGAAGGTGCCTAGGGGAGGAAAAGTGCTGGGAGCGAAGGAAAGACTGTGAGCATGACAGAATCACTCTTTGTGTGTGTGTGTGTGTGTGTGTGTGTGTGTGTGTGTGTGTGTGTAAGAGAGAGGGAGGGCGGAGACAGAGGAGACAGAGAGAATACAGAAAGGGAGACAGGGGCTTCCTGAGTGCCCTGGACAATGCAAGTTCCGTGCCTGGGGCAGCAGTGGTCAGGCAGCAGGAATGGCCACGCTGCCACTGAGGGCCTGTGGGAAGACAGGCTGGCTGCCCTGCTCCCTCCCTCCCTCCCTGGTGAACCTTCCTGCTGTGCCAGGCTTCTTCTGGGCTGCTTTATAAAGGCAGAGGTGGGGCCTCCCGAAAAGCCTGGTCCTCAGTGCCTGGCAGGTGAGAGCCGCCTTCTCAGAGGAGCTGAAGTTGGGGATGCGGGGGCGGGGGAGTTTCACAGCTTCCTACTCTGGGTCAGTAGCATTCCCTGTTCTCTCCTCCCCACTGTTAACACCAGAGTCTCCATCCTCTCCAGCTTCACGCACTTTTAACGTGGAGCACCAAGCAGCCTGGCTCGAAGTAGCTTCGAGAGCCCCCAGCCAGTGGAAACAGTCACTTCAGGGGATGTGGTGGAAGCCCTGCTGGGAGCTATTTTGCTCGCCCAAGAAACTCCTAATCTCTTGGGTTTGTTTCAACAAGTGCTTACCTAGAATGTCCTTACTTAGAATGAGCGCTTAGCTTGTGCCAAGGTTGATTAGAGGTCACTGAGCAGGCTATGGCCACAAAACGCTCTGAACCCTGAAATTTACTGTCTGGGAGCTGGGAGTAAGCTTAGTGACCATCGTGGAGTTCAAGCCCAACCTCTCACTGTGGAGACCCCATTAACAGACCCCCAACCTCTAAGAATGCTGGAAGTTAGAGGCGCCTAGAGGAGGGGGGCCTCCACCCATGTTCCCAGGAGCCCTTCCACTACCGCATTTTCATACCTGATGTTCAAGAATCAAGTATGCCCACTTTAAAGCTGAGAAATCAGAAGCAAAGGGTAGGGGATGCATGTATAAGTAGAGGACACCTGGGGCTGGGCATCTCCCAAGGGTGCCCTGTGACTGAACCAAGCCCTCATGAGCCTCACACAGGGCAGCCAATGCACCCCACTGAGCTGCCTCATTGAAAAACACCCCAACAGAGAGTCCAAGATTGCGAAGGATTCGCTCTGCTCACGATGTGCTTTAAGATCCCAGACCTGGGTTCAACTCCTGGGTCTGCTACAGCAGTCGGGTCTTGGCAATGCATGATGCATTCTGAGCCTTTGTTTGCTCATCTGTAAAATGGGAATAATTACATCTCCCTCAACACACTGTGCGGGCGACTGAGCAAGACACTATGTCATACAATGGGCACAGTGCTCTGTCAGACACCAACATCCAACACATGGTTCCCTTAACATGTCTGCCAACACACCTACAGGCTTCCTCTCCTCTCAAGGAGCAGCCTGGCCCGTCGAGACACTCCTAAGGCTTTCCAGCATCTTAGTATCCAAGCTACTCCTGGGTGATGCCCCATGGCCCCTCTCCTTGAGATCCCTTTCAGCTCTCTGCCCTTCCCTGCTGCCCACAAAAGGTTCAGTTGTCATTCGTCAACCCTTTTTCCATCTGCGGGTGGGCACCTGTCCTGCAAACCAGTCCAGCAGTTCTAACCAAGATGGGAAACCAGTGACTCCACATCTACAAACAGACATCAGTCTACGGACCAGTGTTTAACTGCCCACATGCTGACCTACTGGATCAGATGATTCTGAGGCACCACAGAGGCTGTGTGTCAGGAGTTAATTAGGTAATAAGAAATACCCCAGGCTGTGGGCCCTCTGGCAGGACGTCACAGAGAAGCAGAGAGCATCTCCTAAGGACAGATTCAGCCATGGTCACTGGCAGGCACCCCAAAGCAGGAAGCAGCTGTGAGAGGCACATTCAGTCAGGGACAGACACACACAGGATCCTGGGGACTGGCAGGGCTTACAGTAACTCACAATGCACAAATCACCCAGCTGACAGCCAGCCGTGGCTGCTGGGCTCCCATCAGGATGGTCCCAGAGTCCTCTTCATTCTCCCCCCCCAAAGAGTTTTTTGCCCTATCTTCCCGCCATTGTGTAGCTACCCGTGACCCCAGGCTCATGCAGCATGGGCACTCAATTAATATTTTCTGGGTGAGTGAGTTTGACTGATTAGCACCCCTGAGTGTATCCGCCAGGATTAACTTCAGCAAGGAAAGAGCCAAAACAGGAGAAATGGAGCTGGCAGTGGAGCTGGGTGGGCTGGCCAAAGGGCCCTTGGGGGCTCAAAGGCCCCAAGCACAGAGAGAGGGAGACCAACCGAGAGTCCCATAGGGATGTTCGTTGTGTGCAGAACTCTTTGTGAGAGACCCAAAGGCCCAGTCCTGGTTTTGGTGACAGGAAAGTCCTTTCTCTACAAAGGCACTTTCTAAAATGTGGGTGCAGGGAGAGACTATTGATTTGGAGTACTTGTGGGACTCTTCCTTTGGCTTTGGGGTCATCTGAGCCACCATCCCTTGCAGCTGTGTTTATGGCACACGTGACCTGTATGTTTTAGCCAGCGTCATCTAGACAGGAACAGTGCATGGGGTTGCTGAGTTGAGGATTTTGAACTGGGTATCTGAGATAGCTGTGTGTCTCCTGAAGGTTTCTAGGATGGAGGGTGTGTGGACAGGAAGCCAAGGGACCCTGTAAGACAGAAATGGCTGCAACAGAGAGACAAAGTGAGACTACAGGATAATCAGAGCCCCAGAGAGGGAGCAAAGAACAGGTTCTCCACAGGACCTGGAGTCCATTAGAAATCCCTTTGTTCTTATTACACACCACACACATCACACTTCACCTCATACCCTGCATACACATAATTGTCACATACATAAGACACACAAACACCCCTCACATAGCACACACCCACTGCCCCCATGCCCCTGCAACACACACATACACACCTACATATACACACTCCTTTCTTACCTAAGCCAGCTCAAGAATCTTCTTGATAGTTGCAACAAAATACCCTACTTAATCATGAATCCCCCTCACAGGAAGTCCTAAGGTATAGGATTGCCTTAAAGGCTGTAAGTAGAAGACATCAAAGAATGTTCCAAACAATCTCTGTTGACAGGGTGTGGTGAAAAAGAAACCCTAATCTACTGCTGGTGGAAATGCTGTTTAGTCCAACCCCTATGGAAAACAACCCCTATGGGGGTACTCAAAAAACCAGAATTGAGCTCCCATATGACCCAGCAATCCCACGTTTGGGTGTATATCCCCAGGATGCAAGAACATTCATTCAGAAGAATGCATGCATGCCATTATTCATTGCAGCATTCAGCTGCAATAGCTAAGAAGTGGAATCAACCTGGATGTCCAACAACAAACAGATCAGTGGATCATGAAGCTGTGGTGTATATACAGAGGGGAATGCCACACCGTGTAAGGAATGGTGCAATCATGTTATCTGCTGCATCATGGAAGGAACTGAAAGATATGTTAAATGAAGTAAGCCAGAAGAAAGATAAACACATATCATTACATGTAGTATTTAGAATACCTGGATGAAGGAATGTATGCTTTAAAGGGGGATGCCCAGGTTAATCTTGGCCCCAGAGTACAGGGAGGAGAAGAAAATAAAGGATGGAGGGGAGGGAGAGAAGAGATAGATGAGAAGAAATGGGGGCTAGGTCAGAAGAGTCATACAAAAGTGGTGTTGGGAAATGATACCTAGGAAAAGACTCAAAAACCCAGCCACAGAGTCAACAACACTTACATCAAGAGACCCAAACTTTAACAACCAAACTTAGAAAGGTGCCTGTCAAGAGAGCAGCCTGGGCGGGGGAGGGAGAATATGGGAGGGAACACTGGTGGAGAGAGGTTAACACTGGTGGCAGGACAGGTACTTCAAAATTGTATGACTAAAACTTAGCTATGAATAAATTTTAAATCAAAAGCTTTTTTTTTTGTTTTCTTTTTGGGTCACACTTGGCAATGCTCAGGGGTTACTCCTGGCTCTGCACTCAGGAATCACTCCTGGCATTGCTCGGGCAACCACCTGGGATGCCAGGGATCGAACCTGGATCGGCAGTGTGCAAGGCAAATGCCCTACCCACTGTGCTATTGCTCTGGCCCCAAGCTTTTAAATTAAAATAAAAGAATATTTTCAGGTGACTGGATAAAGAAGCTATGACTTTTACACAGAAATCAAAGGTTGTAATTCACCACAAGTGGTTGTGGGACAGACAAAGGAAAGGTAGAGAAAGGACCAATTTGACAGTAATAGTTGGAAATGGTAACACTGGACTAGAACTGAATATTCAAAGTAGGTAAAGGGATATTACATGATAACTCTTCAGTGTCTGTATTGCAAACCACAATGCACAAAAGTAGAGAGTAAGAAAAGTAGAGAGAGAGAGAGAGAGAGAGAGAGAGAAGTGCCTGCCATAGAGCATAGAGGCAGGTTGTGGCAGGGGTGGAGAGGAAAACTAGAGACATTGGTGGTAGGAAACGTGCACTGGTAGAGGAATGGGTGTTGGAACACTGTATGACTGAAACCCAATCATGAACAGTTTGTAATGGTCTATTTCATGGTGATTCAATAAATAAGGAGGAAGAGGAGGAGGTAGTGGAAAAGGAGCTGGAGGAGGGGAGGAGGAGGAGGAGCAGCAGCAGCAGCAGGAGTAGCAGCTATGGCACATACCCACAAAGGAAGACTACTCAGCCATTTGGAGAGAAGATGAAGTCATGCAATTTGATGCAATTTGATGGATCTAGAGAGGATCACCTTGAGTGAAGTCAGTCAGAAGGAGAGGAACAGACCCAGAATGATCTCTCTTATGTCAGAGACACAGAGCCCCCAGGAGGAATAACAGATGCCCAGAGGCAAGAGAAACAAGGAGCAGGAGAACTGGTATTAGTAGGAAGCCTACTATGTGTGCCATTGTGTGGGATGAGGGGGGATGAGTTAGGGAAGGGAGTGCCAGGATGATTGGGAGAGAGGGAAATGCCTGTCCCAGAGGCAGGCTGAGGTTGGGGAGAGACTGAGGACATTGGTGGAGGGAAGTGGTGAAGAGATTGGTGTTGGAACATTATACACCTGAAACTTCACTGTATCACTGTCTTCCCGTAGATCATCGATTTGCTCGAGCGGGCACCAGTAACATCTCAATATGTCCTGTCACATGCAAGATAGCCCAAGGGCATCTGTCCGCTCCAGGAACATAAAGAGTCTCAAACCATTCCATCAAGTCATGGGAATGAGGTCTATAATTGTTACTGGTATTTGGCATGTCAAATACGACATGGGTAGCTTGCCAGGCTCTGCCGTGTGGATACATATATATGTAAACATATTTTCCAAAGTTCCCTAGAAAGTCATACTTTGATATTACTGTCACAATTAGAATATTTTCCCAAGGAGCTAGAGTGGTTGTACAGTGGGCAAGGCACTTATTTGCTCTGGTGTGATTGGTCCTAGTTCAATCCTAGCACCCTATATGGCCTCCCTAGCCCACCTGGAGTGATCAAGGAGCACAGACCCAGGAGGTTCTAGCACTGCTTGGAGTGGTCCCAAAACAAAACAAAGAGGGCAGGAGTGATAGCACAGTGGGTAGGGCATTTGCCTTGCACACGGCCGACTCGGGTTCAATCCCGGCTTCCCATATGGTCCCCCGTGCCACTGCTAGGAGTAATTTCTGACTGTAGAGCCAGAAGTAACCCCTGAGCATCACCGGGTGTGACCCAAAAAGGAAACACACACACAAAAGAACAAAATATTTTTTCAAGAGAACAGGGAAATAGCTCAAAGGGCTGGAGTGCATGCTTTGCATGTGGGAGCCGTCCTGGGTTTGATCCCCAATGCCACTTGGTTTTCTTAGCACTGCTAGGTATTAATACAGTACTCCCGTCCTGTCACCCCTACTCCTCCCCACACACACACCAGAAATAAGATATTTTCTCAAGAAAGTTCTTACTTTGATTTTTTCCTTTGTTTTTTGGGCCAAACCTGGTGGCAGTGTGCAGGGCTTACTTCTGGCTCTGAGCTAGGGGATCACTCCTGAGGAAGCTCAGGGGACCATATGTGGTGCTGGGGATGGAACCTAGTCAACTGCATGGAAGACACGCACTTCATGCTGAACTACCGCTCTGCCCCTCCCCACGCCCCACTTCATTCTTGTCAATATTTTGCCCGGGATCCTGAAGACTTCCCTTTTTTTTCCTTTGGGTCACACCCAGCAATGCTCAGGGTTTCTCCTGGCTCTGCAGTCAGGAATTACCCTGGCAGTGCTCGAGGACCATAGGGATGCCGGGATCGAACCCGGTTAGGGTTAGGTTAGAGTTAAATAACTTGTAACTCTGTAATTCACAGTTATTCAATAAAAAAAGAGAAGTTTCCCTTCTCTCATTTGGGATAGCTTGAGCTTCCAGTGTCAAGCTATTTATTAATAAAAAATATTTTATTTTTATTATTTTATTTATTAATAAAAAATATTAATAACTTTTCACATCCCCTCCTTCCCCAGCTCACCCCCCAGGAGAATCTCAGCATATATACCAGTGAGGCTAAAAAATAATAATAATAACATCTTGGGGCCAGAGCAATAGTACAGTGGGTAGGACGCTTGCTAGCACGCCCACCAAGCAGTTCCGGCATCCCTTATGATACCCAGCACCACCAAGAGTAATTCCTCAAAAGCCAGGAATAACCCCCGACAGTGAGAAATATACCCCCAGCACCACACACACAAAAAATTTCAACGATATTCACCTCTAGAGGAAAAAGAAGTTAGAAGGAAACCAGCACTCGGCTCTAAATTGGATTAACTCTGGTACTCGCCCACCCACTGTGTGTGTGTTTACATCTTCATTCAGATGTTCCCTTGCAGGAAATAGTCTCCTGGTAACTTGGAACTGACTGGTTCACATGGAGCCTCTTTGCTCCTGGAACCTTTAGCCTCAGCAGGCAGAACCCATTACCCGCCCCGCCCCCCACACACACCAATGTCTCCCTCCACAAATGAAGATACAGAAGAAACTCCAGCTCCACAGACACTGGATTTGGCCAGTCTTGTGTCTCTTGAATTAGGCTCTGGTTCTTACTGGCAGCTGAGAAAAATCAAAAAACACAGCCGTATTTCTAAAGCTGCTTCTTAACCACTTTTCCCCAGTGATTTTCTAAGGGGAAGAAATCAGATCCTCTCTGATTAGCACCACAGCTTGATGGTTCCTCCCATTCACTCTGCTTGAGCCAATAGTGGCTAAATAGATTCTTCTTAAATTATCTTTATGACATTGGATAGAAGAGATAACCCAGGCAGGAGGATGCTTGCCCAGCATGCGGATAACCTGAGATGAGTTCCTGGCATCCCAGAGGGTTCACTAAGTCCTCCAGGAGTGGTAACTGAGCACAGAGTCAGGAGTAAGCCCTGAGTACCACCAAAAACCTAAATAAATAAATAAATAAATATTAAAATAAAAAGAGAAAGTCTTGTCATGTTGAATGAAGGAGCAGAAAGAGGAAGGAGGCTGAAGATTGCAGTCCCCAGGTGTGACATTCCCTTCACCCCATCCTGTTCCCATCCTTTTCCCATCTGACTGGAAGTTGTGCTTCTCCATCCTGTCCGTCATGGTGGCTGACCAATGGCAGCTCACAAAGCACAGCCACATGGTGGGAGGCTCTGTCCAGATGTGGGTGTCAACAGGCCTGGCTTTCAAATCCCAGCTTCCCTAGGAACAGTTACATCATACCGCATCTCACTGAGACTTGGTTTCCTCCTCTGAAGGGAGGGATAATAATTCCTTCCTTTTCACATTGGTGAGCTGTTCAGTTCCCTTTCCTTCACGTCCCTGGAGACGTTCCCTAGTCACCTTCTCCTGATTATGAAGGCACCTCACCCATCACTTGCTCCAGGAAGTGAGGGTTAGCCCCTTCTCAACATTCACCACCTGTGGCTAAGGGCAGAAGCGCCCCTGCACCTCCACGGCGATAGGTGTCTGTCGGTCCCTGCCTACCAGATCTGTCCTTGGTAGTGCAACATTTTTCTCCAAGGTGATCCAAGAGGATTCAGGGAGCATCTCCAAACAAGGGGCTGGTTTCCATGCAGAAGGCATGGATCCAACAGAACAGAACCCACAGGCCTCCCTCACCTCTGCCTCCCACCTGCCATGGGCTGGCTGTTGAGAGGGCCTCTCCCAAAGAGAGAGCAGGGCCTTCAAAAGATTCTATGGGTTTGGAGGTGGTTCTGAACAACATAGAATTTTCCTAAGCACAGTGGCCCTTGAGTCTAACTAAACTAAGCAGACACCATATTCCAGTTCATGTCGGTCTAGCCAGCCTCCCTGACTGACAACTGGCTTCCGTGCTGCCAACTTGCTCTGGAGGTACAGAAGCTTGGAGCATGGCAGACAGCCTTGTAAGGTTCTCAAAAGGATCAAAGGTATCACTCACTTTCCCTAATCATCCTGGCTATTAATTCAGAGATTTGTCTTCATTTCCGGTGAGCTGCCATTGCCAAGCACTATGCAGCTATAGAGCTCTCTCATCAGCTCGATGGATCTGCCATTACCCCCAGTGCCAGAACTCAGAGCCTTGGGCTCAGGCCCTAACACTTAGACCCAAAAGACTACCCCCTGTTAGGCCAGGCCCCTCTCATTTTGCACCATCCCCTCACCACCCACCTCCAGCAATAGCTGTGGGGCTAGCCCTGCTGGAAGCTGAGCTGAGCTGGCTGGATGGGTGCACGGGAAAGACAGGACACACACACACACACACACAGAACATGCACATTCACATACAACACACAGACCCATATACACAAACACACACACCAAACACATTCACATACAACATTCACACATACCACACGCTCATACACACCACACATACCCTCACACAAACACAGCACTTATAACAAATACATTCGTGTAGCCTACACACAGCAAACACAAACACACACACACACACACACACACACACACACACACACCAGGCCCCCACTGGCCACAGCAGTGAATGACCCCGCCCCAAGCACCTCCAGAACTCACGGGTCCTGCTGACGTGCTCCACGCCGCCACTGCTGCTGCGTCCTCTGCCTGGCTGCTCGTGCGACCGCTTGTCAGGGTACGGGCCCCAGTGCACCTTTGGCAAGCCAGAAAGACGTGCCTTGGGGTCTCTTTTCCTTTGTGGGTAACGGGCAGCGAGAGCCCAATGTGGACCGATCGGCAGTCTGCGGGCACAGCACACGGAGAGAGAGGCGGCATTACGGGAGTCGGCACTGTCCTTGACACCGCCCTGTGAGGACACGGATTCCTGGGATAGGGAACTACGCCCAGACCCGGCTTTATTAGACCCCCCAGCTGCAGGGTGCTCTGACGCTACAGGAAGACCTCTGCTAGGGCGAGCAGAAGCCCACCTCCTCCTCCACACATGGCCTAGGACACGCGGCTGAGAAGGAAGACCCTCTGTGGGCCACACTTGGTTCAAAAGGCTGTGCGGCATCATTTCCCAACCACCAAGGTCTACATCCATGACTGATCAGAAATAAGGTATTAAACCTCTTTTTTAATCTCTTTTATTCTGTTGTGATCAGCATACCTGGGCCGGATTAAAAAGGACTGCAGCAGGGTGGATCTCGATGAGCCGGGCTGTGATAGGCTGGTCTGCTGGGTGGAGTTCGGTGAGGAGGAGTCGGATGTGGAAAATGTGACTGCCCCACTCCATGAGGACCTCCATTTTCCACATCCGGACTTCCTCCTCGTCAGAACTCCACCCAGCAGACCAGCCTATCACAGCCCGGCTCACGCGGCCACTTTTGACCTCGCGGTTCATCAATAAATGCTGGATTTTGAGATGACTACAAGAGTATGCTACCCGCACGGCAGAGCCTGGCAAGCTACCCGTGTCATATTTGATATGCCAGATATCAATGACAATTATAGACCTCATGCCCATGACCTGATGGAATGGTTTGAGGCTCTTTATGTTCCTGGAGCAAGCAGGTGCCCTTGGGCTCTACTTGCATGAGACAGGTCATATGGAGATGTTACTGGTGCCCGCTCGAGCAAATCGACAATGAACGGAAATACAGTGATACAGTGATAACAGTGATCATTGGGGGCCACACATTTGATTGTTTTAGGAAACAAAAATGCCTGAGAACTAGAATACCCAGAACCGCAATTCAGAATTCTTCCAAGAACTCAGACATTATGCAGAGCAGTCTGTGCCCACAGAGGCAGCTGAGGTCCCCACCACGCCCGCAGAGACATGCTGCTCTTTCTCACAGAGCTGTACTGCCCTGCCAGCAATTATTTGCATAAAAGGCTCTTTAAGTTCCATTTTAGATTTACAGAATAATAGAATAGATACTATAGACTTCCACAGATGTGCCTCCCCAGTCTCCAAGGTTTCTTTATTACTATTACTAAGCTATAACTGACACAAAGCATTGACTGAGGGCTGGGGCGATGGCGTATGATAGATGCCTAGGTTCCACACCCTGAACCACATGGTCCTCCAAGCACCACAAAGAGTAACCTCAAGGACAGTCCTATATCCTCCCCAAATAATCCCATATAACATTGTGTGGGTTCAAGATATCCAATGTCACATATAGATAGCAATAAATGTGTACCCAGCACAATAATGACCACAAGTTTACTTAACATTCATCACTTCACAGTCATAGTTCTTTTCTTGTTAAGAACCTTTAAGGTCTATTCTTCTAACAGTTTCCAAATGTATAATACAGTTTGGTTTATATGTTTTGTTGTTGTTGTTTATTTGCTTTTACTGTAGTCACCCAGAAATTATTTCTCTTAATTGGTCTTTTTTTTTTTTTTAGGGGCTTACCCGGCAGTGCTGCTCAGGGTTTTACTCCTGGCTCTGTACTCAGGGATCACTCCTAGTGGCCTCAAGGTGGGGATGCCAGAGACTGAACTCAGGTGAGCTGAGTGGAAGGCAAACACTCTACCCTCTATACTGTCAATCAGCCCTGAACTTATTTATCTTATCTGGCAACTTGTGCTTTAGATAGACCACATTTTTCCATTGCCCCCACTTCAGCCCAACTTATTGCTGGCAATCACCAATCTATACTGTGCTTGTGAGTATGGTTTTCTTAGACTCTACATGCAGTAGGGTCATATCATAGCTGTCTTTGTCTGGCTTATTTTAGTTCACATAATGCCTTGAAGGTCAAGTGAATGACATCCGCTGTACATGCATGTTAATGCATGTTACTTGTCCTTTTCTTGCTGTTATGGCTCTCTGATAAATGCAAACTCACTTAGCTTCAATCAGACTCTTGTCCAGGCTGAACCGGTTGTTTAACTCAACACGACATGATAATGACTATTGGCAATAACTATGTCTTTGACAGCCTGATATCAAAGCTCTAACTTGAACGTGAGATGGAGATTTCTGTATCCCCGTGGATGGTGACAGAATGGCTGCTGTGCTGCTTCCTTCTCCCCTCCCTCATCTGGGGAACCGGTTCATGCAGGATTGCACGCCTACAATTAGAGGTCAGATGTTCCCTCTGGGCTAAGCATAATCGGTCTCCCAACAACACGTCTCTATTGCTTACCCTTTTTATTTTTTTTTTGGGGGGTCACACCCGGCAATGCTCAGGGGTTTCTCCTGGCTCTGCACTCAGGAATTACTCCTGGCGGTGCTCAGGGGACCATATGGGATGCTGGGAATTGAACCCGGGCTGGCATGGGCCAGCTGCGTGCAAGGCAAACGAAACACCCTACAGGCTGGACTCTCACTCCAGCCCTCCTTACTCTTGTTTTAATCTCCTTTATTCTGTTGTTGTGATCCCTGGGGGTCACACACTTGGCTGCAATGCTCCTGTACCTGTGTATGGAGCTCACACACGTGCCTGGAGGGGATAGCACCCCAGCCGTGGTGCTCACACACAGCTTATACTTGGATGCACTGCACTAAGATCACACACTCTGCTGTGGGTTCCCTGGCAGGGCCGTGGGGCAGTACCAGGGATCAGGCTGGAGGCCTCACCTTGTAAGACCAGTACTCTGCCATGGAGCTCGCTTAAGACCACTCCTACTCCTCACCCTAGAGACCAAGAATGGGATTGAAAAGCCCCTGAGATATAAGAATGGGTTTCCCAACTCAAGCATGTGAGTTTCTGCGACTGAATACTCCAAGTTTTCCCAGTGTCGGGGATGGGTCCCCTCCCCTATCCCCTGTTCTGCTGAAGGCCTGGTAGTCCTGCCAATGCACTGCCTCAGGTGCCAAAGTAATCACATCCATCTACCATGATCCACAGATTCATATAAATCTCAAGAGAGATCAATAAGTGGCAGAGATGCTCCCAGTCCTCCCCACACCAGGCTGACACAGGGGCCCTCCAGAGGGGGACAGGTTTTTGGGTCTGGCCCATCCCAACAGAGCCCCAGCAGTCAAAAAGCCTCCACACTCCGCAATCACTTCCATGTCAAATCCAGACTGCACTGCTCAGAGGAGCCCCACCTATGAGTTAATTCATTGAAAAACTCAGGTATTGGGGGGTTTGTGACTCCCCCATTCTTAGGAAGGTCCAATGGTTCCTCCCATGCCCCAAAGGCACCACTCAGTTATAAACTTACCTCTAACTTTATCAACCAGTTACAATCTCTGGGATACCTGGAATTTCGTCTAAGAAAATATTTCTCAACCATATTTAGCAAATTAGCTATAACAAGCAATATAAAATAAATTATTGAGGGTCTGCTTAGGATAGGCTCAAGCAGTGGTTGGGAAATTTTGAAATAATTGTGGTCCACTGTTGCAATAGTGGTGGATTTGGGGTTGAATATTGGATATTTGTAAGAAATTAGCATGAATATCTTTGTTAAAAATATTGAGTAGGGGGCTGGAGGCGATAACACAGCTGGTAGGCCGTTTGCCTTGCTCATGGCCAACCCGGGTTCAAACCCCCTGCATCCCATATGATCCCCTGAGCACCACCAGGAGTAATTCCTGATCAAAGAGCCAGGAGTAACCCCTGAGCATCGCCAAGTGTGACCCAAAAAGAAAAATAAAATGAGTAGAAGTCCACAACATTTAATAAGTTCAAAAGGTGAAAACAATAACACAGATGGTCCAATTTGCATGTAACAACTCAGTAAATGTTCATGACTTTAGCAATACCATTCTGATATATACGCTGTAATAAGCAATATAATCAGTGCCTCCCAAGGGAGCAGGGATGGGGAAGGGGTGGGAAATGAGGGTCTTTGGTGGCTGTAAGGGCACATTGGTGGTGGGACTGGTATATGGGCTATTGAATGCTTGAAACAACTGTACTGTGAACAACTTTGCAAATCACGGTGTTTAAATAAAGTTTATAAAAGGGGATTCTCCATGCCCTGGGTGCTCCTTCTCTTGTCCTTCACTTGCTCTGTGGCCCTCCATCTGCACCTCTGTAACTCAGCAGCCTCTTATAGGACAGGCAAGGTTTCCAAGATTCAAGGAAGGGATGGTGAATGGGAACAGGATATGGGAAAGGGAAGGGCCTGAGTGCGTGAGGTGGATCCTTATTAATGGAACTGGGGAGATGTCTGAGAGGGTTTTACCTTTATGTCCTGGGCATATTTTGTTCCTTTTTTTCCTAGTTTCTCTCTTACTCATCAGAATGTGCTGGTGTTCATCAGAATGTACTGGTGTAAACTTGCTGTGGGGAATGGCCCTGCCTCCTCCCAGAATCCCCCTGGCTCTGCAGGGCCTCACCTGGGCATCTGCAGCAGCTCAGAACAGCACCAGCTTCTCCACTGCCCCTCCCCGCATTCCTCGACACTGCCTCTCCCACAAGAGGGTGGACCTGCACCAGCCCCCAGGTGGCCTCTTCATAAGAGCCTGTGGCTGCTTCTCTGTAGAATGTGAAGCACTTCGGGGCTCTGAGTCAGCAATTCTGCAACCAAATGCTCTACCTCAGATCTGTATCCCTTGAGTGAGCAGTGCTGGAGTCGCTCCATACCCTCTCGCAGGAAATGAACCGAGCTGCAATTGATTCTAAGGCCCCAGAACGTTGACATTTGTGGATCAGGAAGCTTGTAAAGTTAGGTGATTTAATTTGGGGGTTGAGGAACTTGCACCCTACTCATACCAGCAAAGTGCCAGTTCTGTCTCCAGGCTGTGTGTGTGGCCCCTTTAAACGAAGGTTGGTTCCACCAATCAAGAGGAGACAATGCCCCCCCCCCCCCCCCACAGGGTAGCACAGCACGCAGCCTAGGGGGAGGGGCTTGATCCCCAGCATCCCATGTGGTCCTCCATTTGATCCCCAGCACTCCCACGTGGTCCCCAAGCACTGCCAGGAGAGTGCAGAGCCAGGAGTAACCCCTGAACATTGCTCGGTGTGACCCAAAAAAGCAAAAAAAAAAAGAGGAGACACTGACTGGAAGTAAGGTCAGAGAAAGACAGAAGGTGTCTAGATCCCTGAGCTGGGAAGGCTGTTCTTAAGGAATCCCCAGTCCCTTCTGGGTTTATATCCAGCGAGTCTTACCTTCCGGATCCTGACTTTGCCTCTGGTAGTTAGAGGGGTCCAGCTTCCCTGCCCCAGCCATCTCCTCCTCCACCATCATTTCTATAAAGCAGAGGATTAAAATAAGCTCAATATAAATGACACAAAAGCATTTTATTTCCAAGAGAAATGGTCAGGGCTACAGACATAATACAGGGGATAAGACGCTTGCTTTGCATGTGGCTGACCCCAGTTTGATATCTGGCACCTCCAAGGACCATATCTGTGATTCCAGAGCACAGAGCTAGAAGTAATCCTTGAGCACCTCTGATCCTGTATATGGGTGTGGGTCCCCATATACAGCAAAAGAGAAATGGTCAAATCCACACTCAGAGTGAAAGATCTGAATGCAGATGAAAAGAATCAAGATCATGGATGTATAAATAAAGAGCATTTCAAATATATCTTTATGCATATGATGATATATAAAATCTCCCTAAAGTAGAAAACACATCTCTCTTTCCTTTTTTTGTTTGTTTGTTTCATTCATTCATTTATTTTGGCTATTGGGCCTCTCCCAGCATTGGTCAGGACCCTCTCTGCCTCTGAACTCAGGTATCATTTCTTTTATGGTCACATAGAACACACACCTCTGTTTCAAAAGCAAATGGTTCGGGAGAGAAATTGGTGATATTGGTGGAGGGAAGATGACACAGTGATCAGGCGGTGTTGGAACACTAAATGTTTGAAACAACCGTATAATAAATGGCTTTGTAAATCACAGTGTTTTTAATAAAAAATTAGGAGCTGGCGCAATAGTACAGTGGCTAGGGCATTTGCCTTGTGTCAGGGAATTGCCGCTGGGGTCCCCGACAGTGTCAGGACAGAAGTTCTCTTCTACCTCCGAGGACGCTGGGGAACAGATGAAAACTCAGGAGTCCGGTGCAGTTCCAAAAAGGCTTTTAATAGTACAAAAGCTCTTCCACAGCACTCCAATATAATGAACAAACTCTAGCTCTGGTCCTAACTTAGACCATACAAAAGAGCCTAAGTCTCCCACCAAAAAGAGAGAGGATCTCACCTGAGCTGAGTCCTACCCAGAAGAAGGAGCAAAAGGCCAAAGAGCAAAAGGCCAAAAGCCAAAAGCCACAGGAGCCAAAAGCCGAAAGCTAAAAGGCCCAAAAGGTGAAGGGGCCTCAAGTCAGCCCCTTATATACACCAAAGTAATCCAACCGGGAGGGTCATGTCAACAAAGAACTCTAAACAGAGTGTAGTGCCACACCATATTGCAGGTATAAACAAAGGTTATGCCAAGGACTAATCCGAGATTATCTCTTATGTAAAACACTGGAGAGAGGGGGGCTGGTATAAAGTAATACATCTTAACTTCATGAGCTTCATGTAATCTAGATGGTACCCACAAGGTCCTTCTTATTATTATCTGCACCAGGGTGATTCTGAGTATCTTGTTCTCGTGTACTGAAAGGGTCACACTCGCCTGCTTAGAGCAAACTAGTATACTCCTTCCTATAGTCTTCCTATAGTCTCAGCGTAGCCAGGGCGGTAGTCTCCTGGTAAATTCTAACTGTCCCACGCTGGGTGCAGTGGGTATAAAGAGGAGCTGTGCCCAATCTAGAAAACATAGAAGTCTTAGTAGATGTATAAGTCAGAAGTTATTCAGTCAAAGTGACTTCTGTAACTGCCACACCCTCTAGCAGTGTTTACATAGAAGAGAGGTCTCATTAGACTGAACCTTGGCTTAAGTAGATTAAGCTGGGAGTGGGCAAAACAACAAAACTCCTAAATCTGTCCTCCAACAGCCTTGCACATGGCTTACCCAGCTTCAATCCCCCACATCCCATGTGGTCCTCCCAAGCACCGCCAGGAGTAATTCCTGAGTGCAGAGCCAGGAGTAACCTCTGAGCATTTCCAGATGTGACCCCAAAAAAGTTTTAAAATTTTTAATTTAAAAAATGGAACATTTAGAAAGAGAAACTATGTTCTAGGCCATAAGTATGCACAGCAAATGCCCTACCTGCTTCACTATGGCTCCAGACAGCCCTGTAAATGAAACCCTGTCACTAACAAAGCTGTAAATCATGGTGTTTCAAATCAACAGTATAAATAAAGGGGCTGGTGCAATCATACAGAAAGCAAGACACTTACGCTGCTTGCAACTGACCCAAGTTCAATACCCGGCATCCCATATAGTCACCTGAGCCCCTAGGAGCGATTCCTCAGTGTTGAACCAGGAGTAAGCTCTGAACACCACTGGGAGTGACTCCCCAAAACCAACATGTATACCCAAAGAAAGTAAAAGAACGCAAAGATAAAAGAAAGAACTTACTAAGATGAAATAGAAAACAAATAGAGATGACTAAATCCAAGAGGCAATTATTTGAAAAGCTTATTCAAATGCTATGGGTAGCCACACACCTCCAGACTCTGCACTGGTTGGTGCCATCCCCTGCACCTCCGTGTGGGGTCCCACTTCCTCCGTCTGCGAGAAGCCCGTGCATGAGAAGGAAAAGGATCAGAAGCCAGGCTTTCCAGACATCTTCCTAGTGAGCCATCTCTGTAGCTGAGTGTGGGTCTTATGAAAGGGCTTAGATACATTCCAGCTTGCATCAGCAGCTGCACAGTCCATGTTAAAAATTCTGAATTTTTAACATAGATCAAAGGAAAGACCACGTGTGCCCCAGAACTGCAGGGGCAGTGCCCGTCAAGCACTACCAACTCTTCATCTCCAACTGAATATCACCAGAAATGGCCCCACCTTCCCCAGTACAAATAAGTAGACTCCTGTATTATTAATATTGTTAATAATAATATATTGAGGCCAGACAGAGCGTTCAGATAGTCAGAGACCTTTGCCTACAAGAGTCCCTGATTTGAGCCCCACTACTACATGGCCCCCTGAGTTCCATTGGAAGTGACCAAAATAAAATGAATTAAAAAAGCAAATAGAATTCCCAGTTACACCCTAACCCATATTATAGTCTCTGTCCAGCATTTCATCCGATGGCCATTAGTGAAATGTCAGGTAATGGGCTTTCTGAGTTTTATTTAATTCCTACAAAATTCAGTGAGGTACATAAGACTCACCCCCACTTACAGCTGAGGAGATGAAGACTGAGATTAAGTTGTCTTTCCTGGGACCCAGAGCCAGTTACAGGAGAACCAAGAGTCAAACTGAATTCTCTGCTTCCCAGACCTGAGAAGGGAGAGGCAGAGAGCCTGAAAGAAGTGAAGATGAGAGAGAGAGAGAGAGAGAGAGAGAGAGAGAGAGAGAAGGAAAATCTATGCAGGAGTCCACTTGATTCCTCTTATGGATTTCCAGCTACTAAATTCACATCCTCAAGACCTGTGAATTCCTCACAGCAGCCTTATGTTATGGCCCCTTTGCTCTTGGGCCAGCTGCAGCTTAAGTTACTTGCATCCAAACAGCATTACTGAGTACAAACATCCACAGCAATATTTCTCCAAGGACTGTGTTGGCCGCACTCCTGCCTCCCGCAGGGCGAAGGAGAGGCAGTACACAAGCACGGTTACTACCGCTCTGCTCATGCCCCTCCCCAGCCGTCTGTAGGTCACGTGTCACTGTGGGTGCAAGCAGGGCTTGAGAGGGAGCACCAGACCAAACGTACCTCAGCCTGCCCCAGTCGACGGTTCCTTTCCACTCTTCTGGCTCTGCCACCAACCCAGAATCACTCCTGGGTCCCAGAGCGCCCCACCCAGCAGTCCAAGTCAATGTCCTAAACCTGTAAGCCTGCCACCCTAGTCCACAGTCCTGCCACGCATCAGGAGCCACCACCATCTCCCCAGCAGCAGCCCCCATGTCCATCGCAGAGGAGCAGAGGTACAGAGTCAGCCTTAGGGTAGACAGTTCTGAACAGCTAACCCCAGTGATCGAATCATTGGTCAAGCAACACATCAACACACACACACACACACACACACACACACACACACACACACACACACACACATCAGTAGAGCGTAGAGCACATGAATTCTGCAGGAGACTCTTTTTACTGTGTCCCCATGGAACATAGTTTTTATATTTAAGTTTAATTATACCACTGTGAGATATACAATTACAAAGCTGTTCATGATTGGGTTTCAGTCATACAGTGTTCCAGCACCCATCCCTCCACCAGTGCCCATTTCCCACCACCAGTGTCACCTGATTCCCTCCCCCTCCCCCAGCCTGCCTCTATGGCAAGTACTTTGTCTCTCCTCTCTCTCTCTCTCTCTCTCTCTCTCTCTCTCTCTCTCTCTCTCTCTCTCTCTCTCTCTCTCTCTCTCTCTCTCTCTCTCTATCTATCTCTCTTGTGGCTTGCAATACATACATTTAGGGCTTATCATGTATATTCCTTTCCTATGCTCAATACTGAGCTCTAGTTTGGCGTTACCATTTCCAACTATTATTAGCACACTGGTCCCTTCTCTATCTTACATAACCTCTGACTCCCACACCTTTTGGTAGATTCCAACCACTGACAAGTCCTTCTGGTCCATGTTTTGCCTGGCCTTGGATATCAGAGGAGACTCAAACAAACAGAACAAGACACTTTCATTATTAGGGAAGAAAGACAAAACGCTGCTAGTGAATCCCTGAGATCGACATCCTCATCTCTAGAAGAAAACTAAGGAGAAAACAAGGATTGGGTCCATTGACCAGTCAACCTTCCTGGCCTTTACTCCCATTCTGGTTGGAAGCCCTTTGACCTCATGATATGCATAAACATGGTACCAGCCCAACTCTGTGACCATAAACCCCTGTGAGCCCTAGTATTTCATAAAATTCCTCAAAGGCTCACCTGGGATTATTTTGTGTTTTCATGTTGGGCTTTAAGAAGGGAATTTAGGGGACCAGAGCAATAGTACAGCAGGTAGGGCATTTTCCTTGCACTTGGCTGACCTGGGTTCAATTCCCAGCATCCCATTTAGTCCCCAAGCATCACCAAGAGTAGTTCCTGAGTGCAGAGCCAGGAGTAACCCCTGAGCATCTCTGAGTGTGACCCCAAAAGAAGACAATGGGGGCCAGAGCGATAGTCCAGTGGGTAGGGCATTTGCCTTGCACGAGGTCGACCCAGGTTCGATCCCCAACATCCCATATGGTCCCCTGAGCACGCCAGGAGTAATTCCTGAGTGCAGAACCAGGAGAAACCCCTGGGCATTGCCAGGTGTGACCCAAAAAAAAAAAAATGGAGGGAGGATTTAGGGAACAGGGTAACTCTTGCATGCAAGCTACCTGGTTTATCTCCCCACCACAAGGTCCCCAAGCACTGCCATGAGGGAGAGCACAAAGCCAGAAGTAGCCCTTGAACACCACAAATGTGGCCCCAAATCCCAAATAAATGAATAAATCATGAAAAGCTAAATCGAAGCTTCCCTTGCTGTTATCCTAACCACTGCCTCTGGGTCCTGCACCCACACATCCATGCAGGCCCCAGCAGAGGAAAAACAAACAAAGGAGCAGGGTCAAAGGTCCAAGAAAAGCCCCAGGAGATAAAGACGGGTCTGCCACTAATGTGTGGTGAAGGAAGCTCATGCCTGTCCCTGTCGGCCCCACAGGTCCCAGGCCACTCGCAACCTATTTTCTAACCACGTTCTGGGGCAGAGGCAAGGCTCAGGGGCCTTGCTGGCTTCACGTGTGTTTCTAACGGCCTCATAAACTTGGCAGAAACAACAGACGTGCATGTGCCCAGGAGAAAAGTCGTGTCCGGTGCAGCAGACAAGAATAAAATAAGCAGGGGCCGGAGCAGTAGCACAGCATGTAGGGCATTTGCCTTGCACATGGCCGACCCAGGTTCGATCCCCAGCATCCCATATGGTCCCCTAAGCACTGCCAGGAGTAATTCCCTGAGCAAAGAGCCAAGAGTAACCTATGAGCAACACTGGGTGTGACCTCAAAAATTAAAAAAAAGTAAAAAAGAAAGGAAAGAATGAAAAGCAACCACAGTCCTGGGTGCAGAGATAAGGAGGGTCCTGTCACTTCTGTCTCTCTGAAGAAAAGCCACCCAGCCAGGAGACTGGAGCACTGAGCTAATTAGATAGATTTATTGTTTTAGTGAAGCAAATCATTTTATTTAGAAAATATGAGAGAGGGGGCCAGAGCGATAGCCCAGCAGGTAGGGCGTTTGCCTTGCACGCGGCCGGCCTGTGCCGCCCGGGTTCGATCCCGGCGTCCCATATGGTCCCCCGAGCACCGCCAGGAGTAATTCCTGAGTGCAGAGCCAGGAGTAACCCCTGAGCATTGCCGGGTGTGACCCAAAAAACAAAAAAAAAAATGAGAGAGGAGAGAGCACTCCAAAGTAAAGGAAGAGCTATCACACGCCGAGCTGGGATGCGGGCTGGCACTCCGAATGGAGTGAACTTACAGAATAAGACATTGGAGGAAAAGGCAACTCTCCCTGATCCTTGGGAGGATTTTCCCAGCTTTAATGGTTTCTCCTTCTCAGGGTCTCTGAGATGCTGTTGCCCTCATTCTGTACAGCCCAGCCCTGAAGCTCCCAGCTTACCTTCACACTCCTGACGGAAAACGGGAGCCAGTACTCAGCAGGGTGGGAGAAGGGCGCTGTGCGATTTCCAGGCTGAGAGTATTTGGGGCACTGGAGATTGACTTGTGGGGCTGAGTGGTGGCCAGCCATGTGACCTGGTGGGGGAAGGGACTGTCCTGCAGGGAGAGGGGCCGATGTCTGCTTGGCCAGGCAGGCTGCGTTAGCACAGTCTGCACACAAGTAGATGTGCTTAACTTAAGCAAACACCTGGGCTCTCAGTTTCTTCTTGGATTTTAACTTGGTCATCTTGCTTCTGATTTTGAAATGCTGACTTACGCCTCTGCCTTGGTTCCTATCCCATGTTTTTCTCTCTTTCATTTGACTCCTGTCTTTGACGGGTGTTGGAAGAGACCTTAGAGGTGACCCAGCCCCATCCCAGGGTGGTGGCACTTGGACCCAGCCAAAGCCTGGATCCGGTATTATAATAACGGGGAGACCCATCTGGCTGGTACCCCAAATTATAGCTTACTTGAGTATCTTCAGTCTGTAGGTCTCTAGAGTGCTGAGAATAATGGGTCTGACACCGCAGGTACCAAAAAGCTGTCAGATTAGGACAAGGCTTGGAAGCTGCAGCTTTGGCAGCTGGGGTCAAAGATCTTGTATAAACAAGTTATGTGCAAGCCCTTCTAGCATCATCTTCATAAAATACTGCACCGTGGGCCTTTTGGGAGGATCATCCACAGCTGGAGAGAGCTTGTGCTTCTCTGGGCTGCTGAGAAGTCACATGAGCGACCTTAGAGTTCTCTCCTTCCTCTTCTCCCAAATGAGCCACTGCCTGCACATCTGAAGGTCATCGTGAGGCAGGTATGGAGGAGGGGGAAGTGGCTGAGGAATGGTGGGAGGCAGATTGGGAGACGGCCAGGCATGGAGGAGGACGGGGAGCAAATGGGACAGTGAATATGTGTAGAGGTTGTGGAGCTGCAGATGAGGTTAAGAGGGGAGAGACGGTGGTCACGAGGTCTAGGTGGAGGCGGGAAGTGGGGCCTGAGGTGGTGTAGTAGGAAGCATATGAGATGGAGATGGGAGATGGGGTGAGTGTGGATAGAGAGGGGGCGTGGGAGGAGGATGAAGGTGATGAGGGGGAGGAGGATGAGGGGAGGGGGAGGGGGAGGGATCCTGGCTGTGGCACAGGAGAAGATTCCTGCTACCATTCTGCTGTGAAGGTGACAGGCAGCGCCAAGACCTTGATGCAGGCGTCTGAAGAGCCTTCCTGTCTCCAGAGCTCTGTGACCTCAGCTGCTCCCTCGTTTCTCTGATGACCGTTTCCATAGAGGTTGACCTCATGGGTGGTGGCTTATAGGG
>JAJIBD010010569.1:0-44917 GCA_021461705.1 Cryptotis parvus
GGGGCCGCTGTGTGCTGGTCACCACAGGAGAAGCCTTTGTGGAGAGAGGCCAGGGCCTACCAGCCTGTGCAAAGCCACCATGGCCGAAATGGGCAGGGCGGCGGTCGTGAGCTATGACAGCACCTCTTCTGCGGCTTCAGCAGAGACTATTCATGGCCTCACCCGGCATGACCAGGCAAACCCTGTCCGATGCCCTCAGGAGGCCACCTAGAGGGACCCCATCCTTGCCACAACCCCCAGCTTGGTGGCTATAGAACCTTTATTTGTTATTTATTATTTTATTATATTATTATTAATTATTATTATTTTATTACTTTTTGGGGTCACACCCAGCAATGCTCAGGGATTATTCCTGGCTCTACACTCAGGAATTACTCCTGGCAGTGCTCCGGGGACCATATGGGATGCTGGGGATTAAAGTTGGGTTGGCTGCATGCAAGGCAAACGCCCTCCCTGTTGTACTATTGCTCCAGCCCCAAGTAGCACCTTTATCTGCAACAGGCGTCCAATAGGCTCCGAGGCTCACCTGCACAGCAGGGAAGAACAAGGAGCAGCTGGGGGGCAGTCGGACTGATAGTTTCCCTTCAAAGCAGAACACTGGGCTGTGCCTGATGACAGTGTGCGGCCACAGATCACCCCGATCTCAGGAGGGGGGTCCTGGAAGGGGACCAGGCTTGGTCCCTCAACCCAGCGACCCCAAGCCCAGTACTGAGCACTGGCCTTGGGGAGACAGGGAGAAAGCCCGGCCCGCGGGCAGGAATGTGAGCTCCTCTGACCATGGACATTGAGCTCGTCTTCCTGTCTGGGCACGGCCAGTCCCGGGAAAGCAGGAAACAGTTTGTACACCAGCGTGCTGGGACTGGCCATTTGCTTTCTGCAGCAGGCCATGTAGACAGGGCCAGCAGGGAACATGTGTAGGAACAGACCCTGACACTTGTTTCTTTTTATGGAAATAATTGATCATTTCTAGAGGCGACAGAAGTGTCTAATTTTACCTTAAGCTGAAAATGGTGACTTAGCGAGCCAAGACTCTAGTTATCTAACACACAGCACAGGGTGCCCCACTCTGTTCTGAAGTGGTCTGAAGAGGGACAGTGAACCCGCCTCTCTGTGCCCTGAGATGAGGCAGCTGGACACCCGGACGCCAAGTCAGGGTTCACTCCACCCACACGGGCTCCTTCAGGCTGGGGAATCCCCGGAGGCGGATGACCCCGCAGGCGCTGAAAAGGCCCCAAGCCATTTCTTGGAGAAAGAACAGTGTCACCCAGCCCCACCTGTGACCTAGACACCGCCACACAATCTGGCCCATGAAGTCATTTACGCAGCAGCTGCGGGAAACCAATCCCAGCCCCCAGAGCCTCCGAGGACACGAGGAATCGGCTTCTTCAGGTTTCGTTTTCCCCCTTTTTGTATTTTTGGGCCACAACTGGTGGGGGCTCAGGGGACCATATGGGATACCAGGGATTGAACCTGGGTTGGCCTGTACAAGGCAAGCGCCCTGCCCACTGTCCTATCGCTCTGGCCACTTCAGACATTTCTGACAAAGGCTCACAGGAAGGCGCTCCCCTTGGCCACAGGACATGGCCGAGAAGGAAATCCAAGGGGTGTAGAGAGAGAATCGTCAGAGTGGATTTGGCAGTGACCCACTTGAGGCCTGGCTCCCCTGAGGCTGGGGACAGCCTATTGCCCATATCTGGACATCCACTGGCTGATCCTTGCCGCTCTTGAGGCCAGACCGCCAGAGGACCGACTCGGGAACACTCCCGGCCCTCAGCCATCCGGCTTTGCTGTGAGTTGGCTCCCAGCACTCAATCCAAAGGGCCCAGAGCCCGGCCAGGATGCCGCAGAGGAGCGCCCTGCTGGGCATTGCCGCCTCCCTCTCACCCCTGACCTCAGGCGGGGCAGCACCCCACAGTTTACCCACCTTGAGTCACATGTCCGCCCGCATGGTCTTCCATATTGGGGGGTGTCTCCAATGCCTGCCTCTTCAGCTGCAGGCGCGCCAGCAAAGGAGGAAGATAAAGGAAAAGACGGTTACTGCTTGCGGGAAACAAAACCCCACCACTTCCAGGGTTCCCTAGAACATTCTAGAAAGGTACGTAGGGGCTGTGGGCCTAGCGCTCTGCAAATGGACATGGCGAACTCAGCAGAGCCCCGATAGCCACATACTGTCCAGGGCTCCACATGTAGGAGGAAGGACGGGGGCTCCTCGGGGCAGGGGCGCAGAAGGCTGTGGGCTGCTCCACCTCAGCCATGCCTGGGGCGGAGCACAGGGCTGGGGCTGGGAGTGAGGCTGGGGTCCCCGCCAGGACCCACCTACTGCTCCACTCAACCCACAAGCCTTCCGGGTTGTCTTAGAGCATCTGTTGGAGAATTCAGGAGAAAAATCAGCCAAGTTTTCTCGGATGTTCGGACAGTTGGACCCGATAGTTTCCCTTCACAGCAGACCACTGGGCTGTGCCTGATGACAGTGTGAGGCCACAGGTCACCCCGATCTCAGGAGCGGTCCCTGGAGGGGACCAGTTTCAGCCCCCACTCTCCTGCCCAGCGACAATGGGTGGGAACCCCAATGAGCACCCTCTCTTCCTGCTTACCCAGAACAGGTGCCGCCGGCTGAGGGCATCAGCAGCAGCTTTGGGGGGTACCTTGGGATCCTGCTTAGGAGCCTCAGCCACCAAAGAATCAGCCCTGACATCCACAACAGCGCTGATGTCAGTGGCCTCATACAAGACCAGCTGCTTCTTGGATGACTGTGTGTGTGTGTGTGTGTGGGGGCTTTACCCTGCCCCCTGCAGGCCAAGCACATTCTACCCACTTCCCACCCTGACCACGCCAGGCCATCACTGCAGATCAGAGCTAGCCAACAAGCTGGGGGGCAGACTTGGCCACTACTGTGGGACCAGGCCACGGGCCCGGCCATTCCCTCACCTGCGGGGCTCCTCCATGCTCCACCCCAATCTGAAATGATTTGTGGGTGTCCCCTGCCAGCACAGAGCTAAGGAGGGAGCCCCGAGTCGCAGACCCCCCTTAGGGGCATCACAAACACTGGTGCTGGTGCCCTGCTTGCAGGCCGGCTCTCAGCATGCTGCTGGGTACCCCGAGCCCTCACTGCCCAGCAGGTCTGTGGAGGTGGGGCGTTGCTCCTTGTCTTGCCACAGCGGCATTTGCCTGGGGGGGTGGCACAGAGCAGAGTTGGCCTGAGTTAGCCCAGGGATGCCCCGGGACCCCAATATCACCCGGTGTCACGGGCGCCCGGCACAGCCTAGTGACCCTGGGCGCGTGCCTGACCATGGGGACGAGCGGGCTCCCGTCAGGACCTCACCTGGGAGAACTAGAGCAAAGGTGGGCGCTTGCAGTCCACAAGCCCAGGGCGCGGCCCACCGTGCCCCCAGGGGCCCCATCAGCCCCAGCAGGCACCAGGCACCGGAGCACGGGGCAGGCCGGCTGTGTCTGCAGGCCACAAATGGAGCACGCTGACCCGAATGGGGCGAGGTGGGGGCGCGTCTGTGCACCCCCAGGGGCTGAGGAAAGAGAAAGTCTGCCAGAATCAAGTGCAGGGGGGCCTGGAAGGGCTCCGCAAAGCCCCCCCCCCACACAGGGTCTCCACGCCACCGGCCCACAGCAGGGCCACTATCAAGCAGGGCCTCTCTGTCTCCCCACCTCACTGCCCAGGGCCGCGTCCACACCCCTGCACCAGCACGGAGATCTCGGGCCTTTCTCTCAGGCTTCTTCTTCCCACTTGTTTATTATTTTCCCTTGGTTTGGGGGCCACCATCTGCTCAGGGGCAACTCCCGGCTCTGTGTTTGGGGGGTCGCTTCCCACACTGCTCCAGGGGACCATGTGCTAGGGATGGAAAGGGGCGGCACGAGCGTCAGGCAAGAAACAGGCTCTGCCCGGCTCTCCAGCCCCCTTCTTTGTTTCTCTTGGTTTTTTTGGTTTTGGGGCCATACTCAGTGGCGCTCAGGGCTGGTTCTGCGCTCCAGGAATTACTCCTGGCAGTGCTCGCGGGACCATATGGGATGCCGGGGGATTGAACCCGGGTGGGCCGTGTGAAAGGCAAACGCCCCACCTGCTCCGACTCCCTTTTTGTTTCCTTTGGTTGGAACTTGACTGCTTTTTTCCCTTTTCTTTCTGGTTTTCATATTCCTTTTTTTTTTTTTTTGGGTCACACCTGGCGATACTCAGGAATTACTCCTGGCAGTATTCGGGGGACCATATGGGATGCCAGGGATCGAACCCAGGTCGGCCGCATGCAAGGCAAATGCCCTACCCGCTGTGCTATCGCTCTGGCCCCAGGTTTTCATATTCCTGAAGGAACCAGATGCCATTGGGCTATATTGGCACGTGATAGGGTCAAATGGAATTGTTACTGGCGCCCACTAGAGCAAACCGATGAATCACTTGATCACTTGAATCCCGTTATTCATCGATTTGCTCGAGCGGGCGCCAGTAACATTTCCATTGGACCCTATCACGTGCCAATGTAGCCCAATGGCATCTGGTTGATTCAGGAATATGAAGAGCCTCAAACCATTCCTTCAGGGTCTTGACAAGGAAGTCTGACCATCTTGTAGGTAGGCGGCCACGTGATCTTTTGACATCCCGTGGGATCCAGTCAGTAATGGCTCTAGTCCAGCGATCATCTCCAAATCGCATTACATGTCCAGCCCATCTGATTTTCGATGCCTTGGCAAAAGAGACAGCATCCCTGAGTTTGGAATAGCGACGGAGGTCGGAACTCCGAATTCCTTCTCTCACTTGAGTGAGGTGTGATATTCCAAGCATAGCTCTTTCAATTCTCTCTGGGAGACCCGAATAGCATTCTCATCCTGCTTTTCGTAGGGCACAGGTCTCAGAGGCGTATGTTAATGCAGGGAGAACGGTGGAGTCAAAGAGATGTGCCTGGAGCCGGTGGTTCTTTGTCCTTTTAGCTATTTCTTCGATGCCTTTGAAGGCATTCCATGCCGCTCTCTTCCTCCTACACAGCTCAGGTTTTCGGTCATTCATCATGTTGACGTCTTGGCCTAGGTACAGATAACTGCTGCATTCAGAGATGTTTGTTCCATTGAGAGTGAATGGGGCCTCTGGAACTAGTTCATTTTTCATAAACATAGTTTTCTTTAGATTCAGCTGTAGACCTATCTTTCCACATTCTCGGTCGAAGTCAGCCATCATTTGTGCCGCTTGGCTAATGTCTGGTGTTATTAGAACGATGTCATCAGCAAAGCAGAGGTGGTGTAGTTGCCGACCATCTATCTTCACTCCCATTCCTTCCCATTCTAATTGTCTCATGATGTTCTCGAGGGTGGCACTGAAGAGTTTTGGTGAAATGGTATCACCCCTGTCGAACCCCTCTTTTGACATCAATGATCACTTCTTTGTAGAATGGTGAGATCCTGGTGGTGAATCCGTAATACAGCTCACGAAGGATCTTGATGTATTGGGTTTGAACACCCTGTTTGGCTAGGGCTTCGATGACTGCTTCAGTCATCACAGAATAAAAGGCTTTCTGTAAATCAATGAACGTGAGACAGAGCGGCATCTTGTACTCCCTACAAACCTCAATGAGCTTGGTTACTGTGTGGATATGGTCGATTGTTAATCGATGAATAACGGGATTCAAGTGATCAAGTGAAGTGATTTCTGGTTTTAGGGGTGTCCTGGGGCTCTGGCTAGGCAAAGGTGCACTCCAGTCCTGAGCTTTCACCCTCGCCCTGAGATCTGTGGGTGTCTGGAGGGCCCCAGGCCCCTGCGCACTGCTCGCCAGAATGACAGCTAAGCCACGCTAGGGGCAGAGGCAGGTTCCCGGAGGAGAAAGGGCCAGTGGGAAGGAAAGCCCAGTCGCCCAGGTCCTCACACGGATCCTACACATTCTGCCCCCCTGTCAGGCCTCTGCCCTCTCAGGAACAACTCGAGGAGCAAAAACGCAGTGGGGGAGCCGGACCCCAGGAGGCCGTGACCTATTGACCTCTACTCCCTGGGCCCAAGTTTCCCCAAAGACTGCCCTGAGCACCATCATTTTGTGGTTTGGGGGCCACAGCCAGTAGGGAGGCTCAGGGCTATCCTGGCACGGTGCTCGGGGCATGCAGTGCTGGGGTTCAGGCATGCAGCCCCCACGTTACCAAAGCAGCATCTGCCTGGGGTCACGCCCTGCTCCCCCCCCCCCCCTCTGCAGTCCGCAAGGCTCAGCCTCCCAGTGACCAGCCAGCCCGGGGTCTCCCCCTAACCTAGAGGAGCCCTAGAGGGGCAGAAGGGGGAGGCAGCAACATCGCCCCCTGCAGGACGGCCTCCCTGCTGGGCCGGTTCTGGCTGGGGCCTGTGGAAGCTGGTCACCATCACCCGCATGGACAGGGCCGTCTTGTCCCCTGGCTCAAAGCAGGACATTTGATGAGTCCTGTCTTGCTGGAGCACAGGCTTTGCGTGTCAGTCCCTGGTTCTAGCGCTGGCACCGCCTGGTTGCCGAGTGCCACCAAGCAAGGCCCCAGACACCACCCGAGAAAAGATGCTTCAAGTAACAACTCAGTCACCTGGACTTCAAGTGATCCTCAGAGAAGTGACGCATGTGTGTGTGTGTGCATGTGTGTGCGCGTACGTGTGTGTGTGTGTCCCTGGACTGGAGGAGGAGGTGTCTGTCACATCTGTGGGTGTGGAAAAGCCCGTGTAGGGTTGAGGGGAGAGAAGGAGCGGGAGAAGCAGGTCCCGCTTGAGACCTGAGCTATGGCTCCAGGGTGAGAATCTGGGTCCGGGGGCTGGCGAGCACCACGTTCCTGCCTCACCAGACCAGAGCGCCCTTTCGCGCCCCTTCCGGCCCCCACTCACAAGCACCCTGGGGTCACCCTCACCTGTTGTTCCTTCTGGGATCTCCGTGTGGGGCTGAGCGCCCTCATCCACTAGGGGTGCGGCCACGCCGGAAACCACCAAGAATGCCTTAGGGGGTGGGGGGACCCTCCCCTTTTGCTTCCTGCGGGAGCAGTGTGGGAGGAGGCCAGGGTGGGGGGGACTCAGCCACATGCAAAGAAAGCAACGACGCCCAAGCAGGGTGAGAGTCTGTGGGATGCCGGCTCAGGGACCAGGAAAGGAGGAATGGCCCCTCTCAACCCGCATAGAAAGACATGGCTGGGTCGGCCCCGAGAGTCTCCAGAGACTGCCGAGGGCGGCCAGGGACAGGAGAGGAGGGTCTGCGGCCGTGGGTACAGTCTTTGTCCTCTCTGGGACTCGGTTTCCTCATCTACTGAATGGGAGTATCTGGGCCTCAAGTGTTCCCGCTCTCAGCCGTCTCCTGCTCGACCCTGACACTTGGCTCAAGCCTAGAGCCCCTGGCCACGGACAGGCTGGTCTGGGGGTGGGCATGGGTGGGTCCCCAGCTTCCGAGCAGAGTCGAGGCAGGGTGGGGAAGATCAGCGCCAGGACCAGCTTCTGGGGCTCCTGCCCTCAGGCCCGGGTCAGAGCAGAGCAGTGCAGGCAGAGCGCCCGGCCTCACAGGGCAAGGCGGTCTCCAGCAGGCCCTGCCGGAGTCTGGGGGCTGACATGGTCTCTGGGATTCCTGCTCCAGGACCTTCTCAGGGCACAGGCCCCGCAGGAGGGTCCACAGCCCGGCTCTCAGACAAGGGCCAGGACAGGCCACAGTGCACCTTCTGCGCCAGTCACAGCCTCTTCCTGAATGTCTTCCTGGGCCCTGGGGGGTGTTGCTGACCCCATCCCATGAGAGCACCCCAATAAGGAGGTGAGACAAGAGTTGGGAGGAGTCTGGAGCCTGCTAGGGAGGAAGGCGCCCTTAGGGGCTGAGAGTAAAGCCCTCCCCTGCCCCCACCCCCTGCAAGTACCCAGCTTCCTTCCCGCATGGGGGCACTGCCCCGGGCTCAGCTCTCTCTCTCTCTCTCTCTCTCTCTCTCTCTCTCTCTCTCTCTCTCTCTCTGCTTTTTTGGGTCACACCCAGTGATGCCCAGGACTTAATCCTGGCTCTGCACTTAGGAATTACTCCTGAGGGTGCTCAGGGGACCATATGGGATGCCGGGGATCAAACCCAGGTTGGCTGAGCGCGAGGCAAATGTCCTACCCACTGTGCTATCACTCTGGCCCCCAGACTCAGTTCTGAGCTGAGAGAGAGAGAGAGAGAGAGAGAGAGAGAGAGAGAGAGAGAGAGCATGTTTGCTTGTTTGCTATCCTCTGATTTGCTATTTCCTATTTTTTTCTGTTTTTGTTTTCCTTTTGGGTCACACCTGGTGATGCTCAGGGGTTACTCCTGGCTCTGCACTCAGGAATTACCCCTGGCAGTGCTCCGGGGACCATATGGGATGCCGGGATTGAACCCTGGTGGGCTGTAAGGCAAAAGCCCTCCCCACTGTGCTATCTGGCCCCTTCTATTTCCTTAGTATTCCTTTTGGTTTTGGGGTCACACTTAGCAGTATTCAGGACTTACTCCCTGGCCTGCACTCAGGGACAACTCTCAGAGGGGCCCAGGGGACCCGTTGGGGTGCCACGTAATCCAAGTTGGCTTCGTGCAAGGTCAGCACCCTGTCCCTATACTATCTCTCTAGCCCCTGAGTTTTTTTTCTTTTCCCTGCTCTGGAGGCAGATGTGATGCCTGGTAGTACAGCAGCCTTTTTGTATCTGCAAGGCAACACCCAACCATGAAGGCTGGCAGAAGGCAGAGACAGAGGGAGCGCTGGAGACATGGGGCGTGTCTGAGCTAAGCCGCCCTCTCCAGGTAACCGGTCAAATGCTTTGTCTGCTATCTGCTCGGCTGACAGAGAGGGAAGCAGGAGGGTCTTAAGACCAGAATCGAGAAACACTTTGGGAAGCACAGGAGGGGCTTTGTAATGATCCAGACACGAGGAGTCCTGAGAGGACAGCCTAGAAGATGGGCTGGAACTAACCCCATGGCCAAGGTCCACGGCCAGACCAAGCCCAGAAACAAGGTGGAGCAAACAGCGCGAGACCAGCCCCAGGGCCTGGCGATACTCTAACCTGTCCCTTCTCAGCTGAGACAGAACCAGGGAGAGGGAGGGACAACAGCGGAGCAAGGGCTATGCCTGCGGCCTCTCCCAGGTCACGGCCTCTCCCAGTGCACCTGCCCAGCCCCCAGGGACGCGTCCCCCAGCCGAGGGCCAGGCAGCAGCCAAGGCAGCAGGGGGGGTAGCCCTGCCGGGCTCCAAGCAGGACCAAGCGCCAGGCCAGAGCAGGGGGCCACGGGAGGAGGGAGCCCCACCTCGGCCGTCGGCGAGCTCTTGGCGTCAGAGGTCCCAGAGCCCGGCTCTGCAGCTCCTCCACCGGCGGGGGCCTGCGGGGGAGACTCTGCAACATACACGTGAGTCCCTCAGAAGGGCGCCGCGCCGCCTCACCCCTCCATGGGGCGGGATTCAGCCTCCAGGGAACCCAGAAGCACAGAAGGCGGCTCTGTGGTGATCAAGCCCTTAGGGAACCAGCGTCACCCTGCACGACTGGGCCCTGCCCCACCTCAGGGTGAGGAGCAGCAGAGCCGCGGCGTGGCACTGACAGGCAGGCAGGAGGCCTGGGGGTGGGCCTTGCCGGGGATGGGGCACCAGGGGCCATCGCTGCCCGGCCTGGAGACACCGCCACAGCCCTGCCCTGGATTCCTCTCCGGGCCTGGCCTTGCTCCACGCACTTCCGCCTGACACTCACACATGCACCAAAGCTGCCCTTGCAAATCCAAAGCCCAGAAGCCCCCCACCCCTCGCCGACCTGGGCTGGGGGGCACCTTTGGGGTCCATTTCAGAGTGGGGGTCTGCTCCCATGTCCAGAGCAGAGCCCTGAGGTGGTGTCAGGGCTCTGAGAACGGACACCGAGTCTCGGGCACTAGCCTGGGCATCACCCCCCAGAGCCTGGGAAGGGGACGCCAGCGTCTCGCGGGTCTCAGCACCAGGAACCAGCCTTGGCGCCCAGTGCAGGTGCCCCAACCCCACCTGCACGCACGACACCCCTTCCCTCCGCGGCACCTCAGCCCGGGTGCTCACCCTTCATTCGCTTCCCGGAGAACGAAGGCAGGAGGAAGGCGTGTCTGAGTGTGGTGGGGGAGGGGGGTGTCACGCACACCCTGCTCCCGGACCTGGGGCTCCGACATGTGGCCCGTGCTAGTATTCAGATTCGTCCCTGCCAGCTGGCTGAGGTAGCGCCTTCTGGGAGCTGACACCCTCTCCCCATCTGAAAACACCTCGTTCCAGTCTTAGTAGGAATCTGATGAGAATAGCAAAATGTTCTGAGGATCAACTGCTTTCTTGGGGAGAGTATTCTGAGGGGAAACATGTTATCTGCATGATTTCAGAGCCGTGAAAAAGAGCGACTTTTGGGGCCGGGAGCGATAGCCCAGCGGGTAGGGGCATTTGCCTTGCGTGGCCGGCCTATGCCGGCCCGGGTTCAATCCCGGCATCCCATATGGTCCCCGAGCACCGCCAGGAGTAATTCCTGAGCACAGAGCCAGGAGTAACCCCTGAGCATCGCGGGTGTGACCCAAAAAAAGCAAAAAAAAAAAAAAAAAAAAAGAAAAAGAAAAAGAGCTGTCTTTAGTTTTGCTCATGTCTCTGTGTATATATCACCCATGTACATGAACATCATATGGGTTTCAGCTGAGAACTTCACACTTTATTTTGAGAAACTGAATGGTTTCAAGCATACTTTAGGTAATCCAAGACCATAAAATACTTGAAAAAAATAAAAAAAAACAACCCTTGTCTTGCTTTGCAAATTGAATTTAATTTCCCCTACAAAATAGGAACCGTGGGGAGACCTACTTCTGCCCTGGGCTTGTTAGAAAGATTTTTATGCTATGAAACCTTTAAAAAGATTTTTGTTTGGGGTCACACCTATCGATGCTCTGCACTCAGGAATTATTCCTGGTGGTGCTCAGGGAACCATACTGGATGCCAGAGACTGAACCCAGGTCATCTGTGTGCAAGGCAAATACCCTAACTACTGGACTATCTATCTGGCCCCGTGTATTTTTATGGGGGGATTTTTGAGTCACACCTGGCAATGCTCAGGCTTACTTCTGACTCTGCACTCAGGAATTACTCCTGGCGGTGCTCAGGGGACCATATGGGATGCCAGGGATTGAACCCAGGTTGGACACGTGCAAGGCAAACACCCGACCTGTGGTACTATCGCTCTGGCCCTCTCTGCATGTTTTTGTGATGGGGGCAGGTGACTCTGTTGGGCCTACTCCCTGAAGTGCTCGGGAACCATGCTGAGCTGGGATGGAAGCTGGAGTTCCCATATTCAGAAGACATGTCTTTGGCCTGCTAAGGAAACCCCCAGACTGAGGGGGCCCAAGGTTTCAGGGTCACCCTGCATTAACAGGGCCATCAGGCCCCTTGCAGCCTGAGCCACCAGCCTCCATTGTGGAAAGGCACATCTCAGAGAGCCCAATTCCGGGTTTCCTTGGCCCATTTCAAGTTGAAGCCACCTGTCTGTGGAAGTAGCGACAATGCCTGTGAGCCGCGGGCTGCGGCGCCCAGCGCGGCCAGCACTGACCTTTCAGGCCGTGATCCGCGTCACCTGCGTGGTCCTGCAGCACGGAGTAGCCGCCCTGGGACGGGAGGTCTTTCCTCTCCCCATGCCGTACACCGAGGTGTGTTCTACCAGAGAGTTGAGCTCCTGGCGGGGTCAGCCATGCTGCTTCAAGGCCCGCCTGGGGAAGGAAGACAGAGGGTGAGCTGTAGGATCTGCGGGCGCAGAGATGGCCAGGGGTGCCCACTGCCCTGTCCAGGAGGCTCCCTGCCCCCCCAGCCCTGCTCCCTTCCCACGCAGACGCCCAGGTTCTCCGGAGCCCAGGTGTGACTGTCTGCATCTCTGTACTTTTCTTTCACCATGTCGTGCCAGGCGGGGTCGGTCTGAGGGCGAAGCCCAGAGCCCCCTCTCGCCTCCCCAGTGGTTAAGCGCCGACAGTGGTGGTTTATCTCAACAAGGGGGATGGCCAGCAGGAAAGGGGGACCCGGTGAGGCAGGCACGGCCGGGCCCACACTCAGCTCTTTATGGTGTTTTTTATCTTTGGGCCACAGTGCTCAGGGGCCCCTCCGAGATGTGTGTGCTCTAGGGGACTGTATGTGGTGTGGGGATCCAATCTGCGTCGGCCACATGCAAGACAAGTGCCCTGAGCACCGCTGGGAACGGACCCAAATTCTCCCCATAAAAAGGGGATAAACCAATTTTTTAAAAAATGAACAAAATATTGATTCCACATCGCTTCTATTCTCTTTTGCTTTCCATTTTTAAAGAATTTTTTTAATGGAATCACATGAGATACACAATTACAAGGTTGTTGGTGATCAGGTTTAGGTCACAGTGTTCCCACACCATCCCTTCAGGCGCACATTTCCCAACACCAAAGTCCCAGTCCGTCCATTCCCCATGGCAGGCTCTCTCTCTCTCTCTCTCTCTCTCTCTCTCTCTCTCTCTCTCTCTCTCTCTCTTGTATTATGGTTTGCCATAATACTAAAAGGTTGTCATTTATATCCCTTTACCTACTTTAAACACACAATTTTTTTTTTTTTTTGGGTCAGGGGTTACTCCTGGCTCTGCACTCAGGAATTACTCCTGGCGGTGCTCGGGGACCATATGGGATGCCAGGGATCGAACCTGGGCCGGCATGAGCCAACCGCGTGCAAGGCAACGCCCTACCCGCTGGGCTATCGCTCTGGCCCCTAAACACACAATTCTTGTCCAGAGTGATCATTTCGGGTTTTTTTTTTTTCTTTTTGGGTCACACCCGGCAATGCTCAGGGGTTACTCCTGGCTCTGCACTCAGGAATTACTCCTGGCGGTGCTCGGGGGACCATATGGGATGCTGGGAATTGAATCCAGGCCGGCATAGGCCGGCCGAATGCAAGGCAAACGCCCTACCCGCTGGGCTATCGCTCTGGTCCCTCGTTTTTTTTTCTTTTTGGCTTTTTGGGTCATACCCACTGACGCTCAGGGTTACTCCTGGCGCTGTGCTCAGGAATTAATTCTGGCAGAATAATTGACGGGGACCATATGGGATGCCTTGGACCCCACACCACAGCCGTGCCCTGAGGCAGTCCAAGGCAGGAAGGGGCCACATGAGACCCCAGCTGGGGCGGGCAGTGCCCCCTGTGTCCACGAGGCTGGTCTCTCTCGGAAGGGCCGGAACGTCCCTGTTAGGGCTAGCGCTCAGGCACAAGAGGGGGACACCAGGAAGGCGAGCCTGGTGCTGACCATCGACTCAGCTGCCCTCTGCTGCCCACGCCGGACCATCCTCTGCCCCCATCACAGGTCTGGGGCTGTGAACGGGTCACTCTTCAGGACTCTGACTCACAGCCGCGTGACCAGGTCACTACTTTCTTCCCGACCCCCAACCCCCCAGGTGCCCTCTCTGCTCTGACAGTTTATTCCAGGGGGACTGCGTGACCCGTGTCCTCTCGCTGGAGGTCCTGGGGGGTCTGAGGACAGCAAGAGGAGGCGGTGCTCGAGCCGGGGTGAGAGGCGGGGACCCCCAGCACCTCATCAGGACCGCTGCTGTCTCCACTGTCTCCCTTCCGCCCCACCCTCCCGTCTTCCTCCCTGGGAGCCTTTGAGGGTGACCAATCCCGTGAGCCCACAGCCAAGTCCAGCTGTGCACCGGGGCCCGGACGTCCACGCAGACTGAAAGCACAAAAAATAAGCTTGGCCCTGAGGCGAGCGCCCAGCCTGACGCGACGTGTCGCCACTGGAGGATCCTGTAATCTAAGTGAGTCACATAGAGGAAAGTAAACAGCGGCGGGCACTGCTCTCCCAGGCTGGCTCCTGCTCGCCAGCCCCCTTCCGCCTCTCCTCCCTCCTGCTGAGACCCTGACTCAGAGGCTGTCAGTGGACTTAGAGCAGAGGGGGGGCAGCTGACTCACATTTGGAGAGAAGGAGACACTGGGGTGGGGGCTTGGGGGTGCTTGTGGGAGTATTATTCCTGGACCAAAGAGAACAGGATGTAGAAGGGGTCTGGGCCTGTCCTGGCCACTGCGGCTGGATAAACGGGAGAGACTAGTCCTCCTCTGGGGAGGCCCCACTGCGGCCGGTGGAGGGGCTTTACCAGTGGCAGGTGCAGTTGAGAAAGGCAGAAAGTGTCTGCATGGTTGAGGAGGTGCAGAAGGAAGATGGAGGGGAGGGTGAAACCTGGGATCCAATCGGGCTGCTACTCCCAGACCTGCGTCCTCCCTCCTCCCTCCTCCCTCCCCCCTCCTCCCATCCCCCTCCCTCCTCCCATCCCCACCCCTCCCTCCTCCCATCCCAACTCCTCCCTCCTCCTCCCATCCCCACCCCTCCCTCCTCCTCCTCTCACCCACCCCCTCCCTCCTCCTATCCCCCTCTCCCTCCTCCCATCCCCACCCCTCCCTCCTCCCTTCCCCTCCCCCCTCCCACCCCTCCCTCTCCTCCTCCCTCCTTCCTCCTCCCTCCTCCCTCCTCCCATCCCAACCCTCCCTCCTCCTTTTTCTCCCTCCCTCCTATCCCTACCTCTCTCTCCTCTCATCCCTCCTCCCTCCTCCCTCTCCTCTCTCCCTATCCCCACCCCTCCTCCTTTCTCCCTCCTCCCATCCCTCCACCCCTCCTCCCTTTCTCCCTCCTCCCATCCCTACCCCTCCTCCCTTTCTCCCTCCTCCCACCCCCCCCCTCCTCCCTTTCTCCCTCCTCCTATCCCCCACCTCTCCCTCCTCCCATTCCAACTCCTCCCTCCTCCCTTTCTCCCTCCTCCTCCCATCCCCCACCTCTCCCCCCCCTCTCCTCCCTCCTCCCTTTCACTCCTCCTCCCATCCCCACCCCCTCCCTTCCTCTCTCAGTGATTGAAACTCACCCAGCAGAAAAGTAACCACAGTCAATGGCCTTTTGCCTGCCTACAGCGGGGCTTGGCCACCTTCCAGCTCTGAGACATTCTCATCTCCCCAGAGTCCCTGAGGCCACCAAGCGCTTCCCCCTCCTCTCCCTCCACTTCCTGCCAATCGCTAACTTACTTCCTGCCTCTATAATTTACTGATCTGGGGATTTTATTTGTCGGGTTTTGGGTTACACCCCTGGTGGCGCTCAGGGCTTGGCTCCTGCCCGGCTCTCCGGGCCAGCCGGGTTGGAGAGGACCAACCTTCCCTCGCCTCCTCCAACCTTCCCGGTGCTCGGCAGTGCCATGCTGCCACTCTGGCACAGTCATTTAGGTGCCACCATAAGTCAGGGCAATGTCGGGCACACTTTTTTTAAAAATTTTTTTTTTAATTTTTTTTTATATAACCACGGGAAACATACTCCCAAAGGTGGTCCAAATTGGGTCTTGGTAATACAGTACTCCAGCACCCACCCCTCCACCACGCCCCCATTCCCACCACCGCCGCCCCCCCCCCCCCCCCCCCACTTTTAGAATATTCCATATTTCAAAAAGAATCTTTTTAAATAGGGACCATGGGACTCAAGAGATAGTCCAGCGGGTAGAACCCGGGTTCAATCCCTGGGCTCCCACATAGTCCCCTGAGCCCCGCCAGGAGTGACCTCTGAGCACAGAGCCAGGAATAAACTCTGAGCACTGCCCGGTGTGGCCCCCAAACAAAACCAAAACATAAATAGGGCCCCTCCCACCGGTGTGGGCCTGACCCCGAATTCCTAAGGCTGGGAACTGGGGCCGCGCGTGCTGGGGGCTGGAGTTGGGTCTCACTGCCCCGAGCACATGCTCTGCCACCTGAGGGTGGTCTTTAGCCCCCTTCCGGAAACTGAGGTGGGGGAGCAGAGGAGCAGGGATGGCAGAGGCGAGAGAGAAGAGGATCTCAGTAAGTAAGTAACAAGCAGGTGTCCGCGTTGTCAAACCATGGTGACAAGCCCTTGGACCAGGGCGCTAACACAGGCCCGGGGTAGGGGGACAGGGGAGGGAGGGGACCAGGGTCTGGGGCAGCCTAGCCGCAGCTGCTATCATTCTTGTAACCATGTTCCTAAACTACAAGAAAAGATACATATTTTAAAAACATTCTCTGGCTGGAGCCATAGTGCAGTGCGGAGGGCGTTTGCCTTGCACACAGCAGACGGGGGTTCGATCCCCGGCATCCCATACGGTCCCCCCGAGCACCGTCAGGAGTAATTCCTGAGTGCAGAGCCAGGAGGAACCCCTGAGCATCGCTGGGTGAGACCCAAAATGCCAAAAAGGAGAAGAAAATCTCTATGAGACAAACCCGGGTGAGAGGAATTACCCTCCCGCTGTGATGGTAGTTCGGGGTTCAGGACCCCCGCTTAGGGTCCCGCGGCTGGAAGGCCAGAAGACAGGGGTGCAGGGTTTGAATGCAGACTTCTAAGGGCTGAAAGGCGTCTCAGGGCTGTATCACACCTTAGCAGCACTTCCCAGCGCCCAGAGCAGCCACCAGGCTCTGGCGGTCCCCGACGGGCGCGGGCGGAGAGCGTCAGTGCTCAGGTGCCCGCTAGGGGGCAGCATCCGCCGCAGCTGCGCGGGCGGTGCCCGAGCCAAGACCGTGGGCACCGCGGCCGGCCGTGACTCAGCACCGCCAGGCTGGGGCACCGACCCAGGAACGGGGGCCCGAGGCCCTGCAGGCGACTCCCCAGAGCAGGTCTCGATGCCACGGCACTGCAGAGGCTTGTGGCTGCCGGCGGGCACTGCCGCTGGAAGGGGGACTTAATAAAGGTGCTAGGCGCGCGCAAACGCCCTAGCGTTTGCGCGCTAGGGTCAAGCAGAGACCCAAATCAGGAATTCCCAAAATAGCCTCAAAATGCACTTGCTCTCCAGGGCTATTTCTGGCCCCTGAATGCCTTCTTTCCTCTGCTGGGTCCGGCTTGGCTCTCCGCCTGTGTGCCAGGCCAGCAGGTGGAAGCCGCGCCGGGGAGAGGGCCACCTGCAGGCGTCTTCCGTGGATTCTTCACCTGTTTCTTTGTTCTTGGTTTGGGGCCACACCCAGCAGTGCTCAGGGTTCTGCACTCCTGGCAGGGCTCAGGGGACCATAAGGGGTGTCAGGGGTGGAACCCAAGTCAGCCATGTGCAATGCTAGTTGCCTCCCGGCTGTACTATCCCTCCAGCCCCTCGTCAACTGTTTTTACGCCTCCTTTTCAGACGGACAAACTGAGGCACAGAGCAGTTACCTTGCCAAGGGATCACAAGAAGAATGGAATAGCCAAGTTGGGGTTCAAAGCCCAGGCACCAGAATAGGCCCTGATGAAGTGAGGACGAGGATTAGGTTACGTGGTGCCTAACTGAGCCATTTACGTTCGGGCTGGGTCCCACCAACTCCCTACAGCTTTTGTGCCTTCCAGATCTTTCTCTGCGCCTTCACACTGTTCTGTAATGCTGATGGTTTGGCTGGTTGGTATTATTTTTGGGGGTTTCCCAAGCAGTGTTCAGGGTCTTACGGACCACTCCTGCTAATATTCAGCCACCAAAGTCAACAGCTCAGTGCAAGACCAAGGACGTAGTGCTGTAGCTCCAGGGACCGCCAAGGTCAACCCAGATGCGCTTGGGGCTTCCAGGGTTACACCTGGCAAGGCTCAGGGGTTACTCCTAGCTTTTAGGAAGTATTCCTGAGTGCTTGGGAAACCCTATGGGGGACCCTATGGGATGCCAGAGATGGAACCCAGGTTGGCCGTGTACAAGGCAAAATGCCCTCCCCACCGCACTATCACTCCCGCCTCCGATCTCCAGCTGTCTAATTTGAAGAGAAAATGATTCCTAAGAGGAGGCGCAGCTAGTCTCAGGGTGAGGTGAGTTGGGGCCAATGCTGGTCATTAGGAAACGCAGGTACTCAGGAGACAGGGTGCCTGTGGGCCCTACAGGGAAAGGCAGAGCCTCGGGCTCAGATAAACACCCCTGGGGCTTCAGGAGCCTCAAAGGTGGCAGATTCAGCAGCTGGAGGGCGGGCAGGGTGCTAGCCTTGCATGTGCCAGACCCAGTGTGGTCCCAGCACCCCATATGGCCCAAGCCCTTGCAGGAATAGATCCCTGAGCCCCGAGCACGGCAGGGGTGTGCCACACCCCAAAATAATGGCTCTTTTTTTTTGGTCACACCCAGCAAACCTCTGGGGTCACTGCTAGCTCTGCACTCAGGAATTACTCCTGGTGGTCGGTGGTGCTCAGGGGACCATAAGAGATGCCAGAGATCGAACCCGAGTTGGCCTTGCACAATGCAGCGTCTCCCTGCTGTACTATTGCTCAGGCCTCAAGGTGCTGCAGATCTTTTTTTTTTTTTCTTTTTTGGGTCACACCCGGCAATGCTCAGGGGCTTTCTCCTGGCTCTGCACTCAGGAATTACTCCTGGCGGTGCTCGGGGACCATATGGGATGCCGGGATCGAACCCAGGCCAGCACAGGGCCAGCCGCGTGCAAGGCAAACGCCCTACCCGCTGGGCTATCGCTCCGGCCCGGTGCTGCAGATCTTAAGGCCAACACTTGCCCGGCCCCCAGGCGGCCCCCAGCCCCGGGAGCTCAGCCTTGTGGAAGAGAAGGGGCACCACAAACCTCAGCGGAGCTCTCAGACCACCGCCTGTGCTCCCAGCGTCCCACAGCCTATCACAGAATGTTCCAGAACCAAATTTGAATATTAAAAAAAATTTCAAGAGCTGCCAAATGAAGTGGAGAGAGAAGATAAAGGAAGCCACAGAGAGGAAAGACTCACGCTAGAGGGAAGAGGCTGAGAGTTCTGGGCTCCAGTTCAGAGAGAACAAGCGGGAATTGTAAGGAAGCTTGAAAGGAGGCTGATGAGGGAGGCGGGTCCTCAGAGCACACACGTGACGAGTCAAGGCTGATGTCACGGCAATGGCCACAGGCAGCAAAGGCCGCAGACTGTGTCCGACAAGCCTGGTTTTAAGCTTAGAGTTTGTGGCATTTTTGGTCTTTTTTTTGCTTCTTGTGGGTCACACCCAACGATGCTGGGGGACCATATGGGATGCCGGGATCAAACCCAGGTTGGTCACATGCAAGGCAAAAGCCCTCACTGCTGTACTATGCTCCAGCCCTTTTTGTGTTTTGTTTTTTTTTTTTAATTATACCATTGTGCGATACCACAATTACAAAACGTTCATGTTTGGGTTTCAGTCATACATTGTTCCAGCACCCGCCTCTCCACCAGTGCCCTATTCCCACCACCAATGGCCCCCAAATTCCCTCCCACCTCTTTTCCTTTTCTTCTCTCTCTCTCTCTCTCTCTCTCTCTCTCTCTCGCACACATTGTGGCTTCCATACAGACATTGAGGTATTATCATGTAAATCCCTTTGTGTACACTCAATGTTCAGTTCTAGCCTGGAGTTAACATTTCCCACAATTAGTAGAACACTGGTATATATTTGTATCCCATTCATTAATGCAGGCATTCTATATCTGTCCTTTTCCTTCTGACTAATTTCACTCAGCATGAGGCCATCCATTTGCAGGTAAATTTCATTACTTCATCTTTTCTGACAGCTGCATAGTATTCCATTGTGTAGATGTACCATAGTTTCTTTAGCCTATCCTCTGTTCTCGGGCATTGGTTGTTTCCAGACTCTGGCTATCATGAATAGAGCTGCGATGAATATAGAAGCGCCAGATAGTGTTTCTGCTGTGTGTTTTTGGGTCTCCAGGGTATATTCCCAGAAGTGGTATTGCTGGGTCAAATGGGAGCTCAATATCCAGTTTTTTCTTTTAATTTCCTTTTCCCCCTATTTCATTTGTAACCAACCACTGGTAGAGCGGAATAATACATGTCACTAGAGCTAAAATAGAGGTCATGGGCCGGAGTGATAGCATAGTGGGGAGGGTGTTTGCCCTGCAAGCAGCCGACCAGGGTTTGATCCCGGCATCCCCTATGGTCCCCTGAGAACCGCCAGGAGTAATTACTGAGTGCAGAGTCAGGAGTAACCCCTGAACATCGCTGGGTGTGACCCAAAAAGCAAAAACAAACAAACAAACAAACAAACAAATAAAAATAGAGGTCATGCTGTCCATAGTAGGGCACCTGGTGATGTCTGGGTGTCGGGGCTGGGCTGCTGGCCCCACTGTTCAGGGACACTGGCCCCCTGTGGCCTGGTGTCCATTTAATTCTTCCTGAGATGCAGCCCCTGAACTCAGAGCAGGCCACAAGCGAGGAGCAAAGATAAGAAACCATGGCAAACCCCATTTCCCTGAGAACCCAACTCATCTGCTGGATAGCATGGTGGGATAGGCGCTTGCCTTGCACGGAGCACTCAGGTTGATCCCTAGCACCCATAGGATTCCCCGAGCCTTGCCAAGAGTCATCACTGAGCACAGCTGGTGTGGCCCAAAACCAACAACAAAAAAGTCAAACATAAAAAAAAATCAAATATGAAGATGTGAGAGACGAAAAAGAGCAGCCAAATGCAATGGGAGGTGCCTGCTGGCACCAGCCCGCCCTCTCCCGGCACGAGCCGTCTTGTCCACTCTCCCTGGTCGCGTCCTTCTGGCCCCCGTGGTCCCACAGCCCGCAGTGAGTGCTCCCATAGCCACAAGCCGGCAAGAAGCAGCTCCCTCTTGTTTCGGTGGGTCTTCCCGGGCATTGCCCCCAGCCCGCTGTGTGGGGCGGTCTCTCCCCCTCCCGCCCATGCGCCAGCACAGGGTCAACTTTCAATGGGGTCCTTTCAAAGCACCTTCTTTTTTTTGCTGGGTTTGGGCCATACTCCAGTGGTACTCAAGACTTATTTCTGGCTCTGCCTAGGGGTCTCTCCTGGTGGTGCTCAGAGAACCCTGTGAACTCCGGGGGAGCCAGCCCAGGCTTGCCGGGTGCACAGCCTGACCTGCTGTCCTTCAACTCCTTCTGTCTTTAACACCCATGTCTGCCTATGTGAATAGGGAACCTTCTGGTATGTGCGTTTACAAACATACGGGCTGGACTGAGGCACTCTGAGTGCGCCGTCCTTCATATCTACACATCGGGGGTCTTCACACACCTCCATGCGCCACCCAGAGCCCCCATCCGAGCCCTCGGGTCAGGGCAGCAGCCCCAGGGCACCTTGGAGGGATGCACAGGACACCTGCGCTGGGCGTCAGCTGGGAAACTGAGCCAGAGAGGCCGAGGGGCCTCGTGGAGGGCACAGAGCCAGGACAGAGCCCTGGCGTGTGGGGGGTCTGAGGGCTCTGACGAGGGATGGTCGCCTGGGAGGCGAGGAGTGGCGAACACAGGCCGGAAGGAGCTGGGCAGCAGCCGTGATGGGCCCACGTGGTGGCGAGCGGCTCTCCCAAAGCCAGCTCCGGCCTCAGCACCCAGCATGCTGGAGGCACCCACAGACACCCGGGCCCGGGTTGCGGACGTCAGGGTTCTGGAATACCTGCGCCTTGGCCATCACGGAGGCTCAGCACTGCTGGTGGGGCTCAGGGGACCATACTGGGGGCCAGGGATCGACCCGGCCTGGCTGCGTCAAGGCAAGCACCGAGCCTCCAGCAGGGCAGCCCCTTCTCGGGCACTCTGGGCGCACTGCATGGCCTCATCCTCACAGGGGCCACGGGGTCCTGTGCTTCTGCACTCAGGGACCACTGCCCCGGGGTCCCTGCGGCCCTTCCCTGGGCCCTGGGCTCCCACAGCGCAGGTACTCCTGAGTGAGGGTCCCATGATCCCAGACCCTGTATGTGTCTCCCCCTCAGAGGCACCACGGGCTGCCAAACCCCAACTTCCTGGCAGGATGCTCAAGTCCAGCCTGGGTAGTGCCAGGGCACCAGTGCAGGGGCACCAGACCCACCTCTAGCCCTTGGCTCCAAATCCCCCAGGGGCCCCGCTCCAGCTCGGGTAAGGGGATGGGGGACCACTGGCAGGCTGGACCCTGCTGAGACGGTCACAGGGTCTCTCCCATCTCACGGCACCGGGGTGGGGGAGAGAGAGAGAGGGAGAGAGGGAGAGAGAGAGGGGGAGAGAGAGAGGGAGAGAGAGAGGGAGAGAGAGAGGGAGAGAGGGAGAGAGAGGTAAGCCTTAAAGTTCTGGAGAGAGAGGGAGAGAGAGAAAGAGAGTGAGAGAAAGAGAGAGAGGAGAGGAGAGAGAGCGAGAGAGAGAGAGGGAGAGAGAGAGAGAAAGAGGGAAGAGAGAGAGGAGAGAGGGAAAGAGAGTGAAAGAGAGAGAGAAAGAGAGAGTGAGAGAGAAGAGAAAGAGAGCGAGAGGGAGAGAGAGAGGGAGAGAGGGAGAAAGAAAGAGAGAGCAAAGAGAGGGAGAGAGAGAGAGGGAGAAAGAAAGAGAGGAGAGAGAGAGCGAGAGAGGGAGAGAGGGAAAAGAGGGAGAGAGAGAGAGAGAGAGAGAGAGAGAGAGAGAGAGAGAGAGAGAGAGAAAGCCTTAAAGTTCCGGATTGCTGTGAAGTCCTGCCATGCTCACATGGGAGTTCTGAAGAAGATTCCAGAAGATCAGGAGGGGTCTTAAACCAAATGGACAAAATCAGTGTCCCAGGGCACAGAGGTGGGGAGCAGCAAGGCCACCAGGAAGGACAGAAAGGCTCCTGGCGGGACATCTCATTAGATGACGGGGCAGGGAGCGTGGGGGGGGAGGAGCGCGGGGCGGGCACGGGGTCTCACTAATCAGCAGTTAGGCCAGTAATGAAGGGGCAGCAGAGAAGATAAACAGTGCAGAGTGACGCCCCCGCTGCAGCTCGAGGTCCTGGCCAAGGTCTTCCTCTGACTCAGGCCTGGTGACATCAGGGCTGGAGTTCACCAAAGAGCCCCCCACACACACACACACACACACACACACACACACACACACACACATCTCCCAGGTCCCGGGGACCGTGTCTGGGAAACATGGGCTACACGCGTGAATGAGTTGCCGGCACATTCCCGGGCTCCCAGCACCAGCGGGGCTGGATCACGAAACCTGGTCACCCACGCGGACAGACCTCTCTGGATCTGCTGTGATCAGACCACAGAGGCTCTGGGCACTGGAGCCAGTGACACGTGGTGCCCATTGGCCGTCCCGATGCCACCCGGGGCCAGGAAGGGGCAGATGGTGGACACAGTGAGCTCATGCCCGGTCCCGTGACGCCCGGGGACAGCGCCAAATCTGTGACCTGGGGCACCCGCTGGAGCCGACCCGCTCTGAGGATGGGGTCAGGACACTGGCCCAGAGCGTGGCCCAGAATAGCCGCCTGGTGAGAGGGAGGTTTATAGACCACAGAAAGACAGAAAAGGAACTGAGGCTCAGGCTGACCAGAGGCCCTGGGGAGTGTGTGAGTGTGTGTGTGTGTGTGTGTGTGTGTGTGAATGTGGGTGTTAGCGTGTGTGTAAGTGAATGTGTAAGTGAGTATGTGAGTGTATGGGAGCATGTGTATGAGTGTATGTGTGAGTGTGTGTGTGAGTGTGTGTGAGTGTGTGTGTGTGTGAGTGTGTATGGGGGGGTGGGGGGCAGATTGTGTCCGGGAAAGGAAGCGGAATCAGGGAGACTGCCTTGTTGGTGTCATCAGTTCGTTTCTTCCACTGTTGTGTAGACAGAGATCACAGTTACAGCATGACCCCCCCCACCCCAAATAAAGAGAGAAAGCGAGAGAGACAATGTCATTTTGGAAAACAAAGCCTGTTTGTAACCACGCCGTTTCCACGAGGATGAACGCTGGGCTGTTTCGTTACTCACACGCCAAGAACCGCTGGCGGCTGGTGGGACCAAGTGACCAAAACCCTCCACCAGGATCCCAGGCCACGGGGCCACTGGGAGACACCCCCCTGGGGGCGGGGTCTTACTGGGCACAGCTGCACCGAGGAGAGCAAAGGGCCTGGGAGAGACAAGTCAGGCGGAAGGAACAAGACCAGGGGGCAGATTTCTGGGTCCACACCAAGTACTGGGACCATGGCACGGACCTGCCACAGCTCACCTGGCCGTAGCCCATCGGTCCACAGGTACATTTTTCCACAGTCCACTTACAGTTCACCTGTCCACAGCCCACCAATGCACAGGTCCACCTGTCTACAGAGACCAGTCCACCTGCTCACCTGCCCACAGGCCTATGTGCCCACCCAGTCTCAGGTCTACATGCCCACCTGCCCACAGTGCACCTGCCCATAGCCTACAGTCCAGCAGTCCACAGGTCCAGATGTCCACTGTCTGTGAGACTCTGGTGCCGCCTTCACTCTGCCTAGGGCAGTGGGGTTTCTCCCACCCAGTGTGGGTCGGGGGCTGCCCCTGTTCACAGCGCTCCAGCCGCCTTGTTCCAAAGAGAAGAAGGGGGGTGTGGAGGCCCCACAAACAGCAGCATTTCCAAGGGCCCCAGAAACTTCACTTCAAAGACAAATGTACTCAGGAAGGGTCCAGGGCGACACAACAGTGTGGGCGACACAACAGTGCCCATACGACTCTCCTTGCAACCCCTCAGAGAGCAGAGCTGCAGTCTGCGGCGCCCCCATCACTGCGACAACGAAGGGGAAGGGACAGACGGACACTCAGATGCCAGAAGCAGACGGGTGCTGCATGGACCTGGCTAGCAGAACAGCGCCGAGACTCATCGTCTAGACTCATTTAATGGAGGATAAGAAGGGCCAGAGCCGTAGGACACCAGCAGGGCATCTGCCTTGAGTTCGATCCCCGGCATCCCACATGGTCCCCTGAGCACCGCCAGGAGGAATTCCTGAGTGCAGAGCCAGGAGTAACCCCTGAGCATTGCCGGGTGTGACCCAAAACCAAATAAATCAATGGAATTAAAATAAAGGACTAGGCAATGCCAGTGTCCCCTGCTGGAGGCCAGTGGGGGGCTGGAGGCCCTCCCACTGGGGGGGGAGACCCCACTTCCAAAATGTCCTTGGTTGGATGATTTTGCTCCTCAAAGCAGAGTCCAGTCAGAGAGAAACACGTACGGAGTGAAGGAATGTCCCTCAAAGAATTCCAGGGCAGCTCCAGATACGCATTTTCAGGAATCTATTTCAGAAAAAGCCCGTTGGCCTGTTTGCTGTAAAATGACCGCTGCTGACCACTGTCCGTCAGGAAAGCCGGGATGCTGGTGATCCAATCACGGCCAATGCAGGGGATGCGACAGCAGCCCGGCTGCGGAGCGGGCGGAAGAGAGATAACAGCAGGCCGGTAACAGCAGGACGCTGTGTCCCGAGGGGCAGCTGGGGAAGGGGGTGCCGAGGTGTGGGGTCTGGTCAGTCAGGAGCGGGTGCGCCTGCCTGCCTGCCCACTGTGCTGTGCCTCTGGCTCTCCCTTGTGAGCGATCATGGAAGTCTGATCACAAGGGAATAACCCAAACCATGAGATTGTAATAGGATTGACTATTATTATTATTGTTATTATTATTATTATTGCTATTACTATTATCACTATTATTTTGTTATTATTATTATTATTATTATTATTATTTTGGCTTGTGGGTCATACCTGGGGATGCTCAGGGGTTATTCCTGTCTCTGCACTCAGGAATTACTCCTGGCGGTGCTCGGGGACCATATGGGATTCAGGGAATCAACTCAGGTCAGCCACATGAAAGGCAAACACCCTACATGCTGTGCTATAGCTCTGGCCCCTGGAATTGATTTCTTCAATTTGATTAATTTTTGTTTTTCACTTTTTTTTGGTTTTGTGTTATTTTCATCTATCTATTTATTCATTCATTCATTCATTCATCCATTTATTTATTTATTTATCTGTTTATCTACTTATTTATTTATCTATTTATTTACTTAAGTATTTACTTATTTTTGGGATTGCACCTGGCAATGCTCAGGGGTTACTTCTGACTCTGTGCTCAGGAATTACTCCTGGCGGTGTTTGGGGACCATATGGGATGCTGGGGATCAAACCCAGGTCAACCTTGTGCTTGTTGCCCCCTACCCCTGGGGTACTCAAGAGCTACTGCTGGCTCCATGGCTAGGGGGTCTCTCCCAGTGTGCTTGGGGAACCATGGAGTGCTGGGGACCTAACCTGGGTCTCCTGCAATCAAAGCGTGTTCTCTTGCCCTTGGCATCACTCTACATGGGTGACCCTTTATGGCGCGTGATCTGTATCTTCAGTAAAGGTATGCGGGCTTTTGTGTTGAGGAATTGGCACTGCACCAGAGGCACTCGGGGTTTATTCCTGGCTGTGTTCAGGGGACCATATGTGGTGCCAAGGATAGAACCAGGGTTGGCTGAGTAAAGGCAAGCATCTTAAGCCCTGTACTATCTCTCTAGCCCAATAAATATACTTTTAGAGCACTGAAAAAAAGGCTACAAATAAGTTTGTTTTCTTTGGCAAAAGCAAAAATTGGGGCCAGGACATAGCATCCTTGATAGCGATGAAGTCATCTGAGCACTCACGAATCATCTGCCTCACCTCCACCTGAATCTCCACTTCACAGGAAGCACAGAAAGCTGAAATAATTCACCCACGCCCCACATTCACGGTGGGCAACACAGTCACAGTGAACCACACAGCCACAATGAGCCATGTAGCCACGCGATAAGCCACTCAGTCATGGGTGAACCACACAGCCAGAGTGAGCCATGCAGCCACGGTGATCCACCCAGCCACAATGAGCCACAGCCACAATGAGCCACAGCCACGGTGAGCCACACAGCCACGGTGAACTACACAGCCACAGTAAACCACACAGCCACAGTGACCACACAGCTAAGGTTCCAATCAAATCAGGATTTCTTAGCGAAGATGGAAAGGAAGTTCCGACGGGGAAAGGCAGAAAACTCTGACACTTCTGAGCGTTGGGAAATGCAGGCCAGAGGCAGATCTGCTGACTGAGAAAATACCACCAGTGAACTCAGTCCTGTACTATGCTCATCCCGGCTGGGGAGTTGCTTTTCCCTCCTCTTCTCCTTCCCAATAAACCTTTCGATTAATAAAACAAACAAACCCCGCCCCATCTTTTGCCCTCAGAACGGAAAGTGCGTGGCCTGCTGGCGCTCTTCATGCCTTTCCGTGGCTTTAAGCCCTCTGCTCCCCGGGGGCCCTGCACAGTTCTAGCAGTCAAGCTACACTGACGAGCACAAGTTGGAACAGACCCTCCAGACTCGGGCCATGAGCACGTAGAGGGAAGCCCGAGGGGAAGAGAGACCCCCTCTCCGGCGGCCACCAGGGAAACCCAAGTGCTGCCCACAGGTGTGCTGGGACACAGGCGCGGGGGAGCCCACATCCCATAAGGACCGCGGTCGGCAGCTGCCACCGCTCCTCCACCCTCCCTCCAAGAGGCATCAGCAGCCTCTCTGCAGAAGCTCAGGGATGCAATTCCCCCATTTCTCCCAAGCAGCCTGGTGTTGCCTGTGCTGGTCTGGGCAAACGCAGTGAGAAATGAACCCAGAGCTGCACACCGGGCCCGCGCCCCTGCAGCCGGGCGCCGCCACAGTCTGCAACGAAGGGGCCGTCAGTTCCTTTTCAGCTCGTTCTTTCTTTCTTTCTTCCTTCCTATTCATTTTTAATTAGCTTTTTTTGGGTCATACTCCCAGCTCTGCACTCAGGTATTACTCTGGCAGAGCTTGGGGGACATGTGGGATGCTGGGGATTGAACCCAGGTCAGCCTCGTGCAAGGCAAACGCCCTACCCACTGTACTATCGCTCCAGCTCCCCAGCTCATTAGTTCAATGGCATTTCCCAGGGAGTCCTGAAACCCTGATTTATAAGCCATACTCAAGGGACAAATACTGTCTCAACATCTCAAGTTAGTTAAAAGTTTGTTCTGAGAGGCCAGAACAATAGTATATCGGGTTGGATGTTTGCCTTGCACCCAGCTCATCTGAGTCCAGTCCCTGCAGCATAAGGTCCACCAGGAGTGATGCCTGAGTGTAGAGCGGGAGTGAGCCCTGAGTGCAGAGACGGGAGTGATCCCTGAGTGTAGAGCCGGGAGTGATCCCTGAGTGCAGAGCCGGGAGTGATCCCTGAGTGTAGAGCTGGGAGTGAGCCCTGAGTGCAGAGCCGGGAGTGAGCCGAGTGCAGAGCCGGGAGTGATCCCTGAGTGCAGAGCGGGGAGTGAGCCCTGAGTGCAGAGACGGGAATGATCCCTGAGTGCAGAGCCAGGAGTGATCCCTGAGTGCAGAGCTGGGAGTGAGCCCTGAGTGCAGAGCCGGGAGTGATCCCTGAGTGCAGAGCTGGGAGTGAGTCTTGAGTGCAGAGCCGGGAGTGAGCCCTGAGTGCAGAGGCGGGAGTGATCCCTGAGTGCAGAGCCGGGAGTGATCCCTGAGTGCAGAGCCGGGAGTGAGCCCTAAGCACTGCTGGGTAAGGTTCCCCCCTCCCCTCAAAAATGTCTGTTTTGAGTGAAAAAAAAAATTTAATGCGAGATGATACGCTGCAAAGAAACTGATGAGTGGTAGGAAATGTGCTCAGGGCTTGCTCCTGGCTCTGTTTTGCTCCCAGGGAGCGACGGGATGACAGGTCGAGGAGAGAGTAACCAATGGCCCAGCTCTGACAAAACACTACGAGGGGCACCTCGGGGATCCGGGAGCAAGTGCATGAGCCGAGACGGTTCCTGCACTTGGGCTCAGCCCTCTGCCTAGCAAGTACAGACACGAATACGGGTGACACGGGGTCCCTAGGGGAGCCAAATGACAATCCGCTCCCCTGCCACCGTTAAGTCCTGCTGCACCAAGCTGCCCACCCTGAGCAGGGCTCTAGGGGGAACGCAGGGCCGGGGCAATGCACCCAGCTGCCCATGGGCTCAGGGGAGCCACCGAGAACAGTCCAGGAAGGACCCCGCAGACGGGTCTGTGCCCCCAGAAACTGCTGGGACATGTGGGGGCAAAGGCAGAAGGCAAAAGGGAGCCGCTGAGGGAGGCAGCTAATTCCTGGGCACGGGGCAGCCTGGCAGTGGGTGTCACTGGTCCACAGGTTGGTGGCGGAGAACAGACACATCCAGGGACGGCTCCAGGCTGCTCCATGCCTGGCCTGCAGGCTGCAGATAGGGGCAGAGTCTGCGGGTCTGCGGCTCGGGGCTGGCAGCGCTGATCATTCTTGCTGAGTCAGGATTCCTGCTTGGCCTCTGCATTCCAAGGGGCCAGGTGTTGAGTACCCTGGCCTGGGCCAGCCGTCCACCTCCCACCGCCTTGCCAGGCTGATCCTTGGACCAGGAGGCACACAGGTTACATAACGCAGCTGGGAGGCGGCTCTGGCCAGAATTCGCTCTTTAAAAAGCTGCAGCAGCAGAAAGCCTTAAGACAGGATGCAGGACACGGGTGCCAGGAGGGCAGCGGGAAGGGGGCGCTGAGCGGGGACAGTGGCACCAGGCCCTGGAGGGGGCGTGGAGGGACAATTCTCGGTGCACACCAGAGACCAAGTCTGCAGGTTCCCAAGCTGTGGGCTGGGCTCGGGAGTGCAGTGCCGCCCAAGGGCTCTGCCCAGCAGCATCTGACTACAGGGGATTCCTGCCATCTGCTTCCACCCTTGGGGCCGAGAGGGAACAGACCTCACAGGCGCCAGAGTGGGAGTGCTCCCTTTGCTTTGCCTTATCATTTATTTTGCGTGTGCAGGGGGGTTGGGTTAGCCCCAGCGATGCTCAGGGGTTCCTCCTGGCTCTGCACTCAGGAATTACTCCTGGCGGTGCTGGGGAACCATATGGGATGCTGGGGATTGAACCCGGTCGGCCGCGTGCAAGGCAAGCACCCTACCCGCTTCTATCGCTCCCGCCCCTGAATGATGCATTTTATTTAAATGGGACAAGAAAATAAATTGGCATCTCAGAGGTAGAGTTTAGTGGCAGTTTAGAGTCGCCTGCCTAATCATAGGTGACATCTGTGATGTGCCTTGCTATTAAAGTTCCTGTTTCAGGGATCGAATGACTTACATTAAATAGTCCTATGGTAAGGACCAGAGGAAGACAGTACCGGCGTCGGAAAAGCCACTCACACGCTGCTGCGCTTAGTTTCCATGGGCACTAGAATATATATATATATATATATATATATATTTTGCTTTTAGGTCACACCCAGCAATGCTCAGGGGTCTCTCCTGGCTCTGCACTCAGGAATTACTCCTGGCGGTGCTCCGGGGACCATATGGGATGCCGGGATCGAACCCAGGCCCGCACAGGCGGGTCGCGTGCAAGGCAACGCTCTACCCGCCTGGGCTATCGCCCCGCCCCAAGAATATTTATTTTTTAAAGTCCTGATACAATGACATGAATGAAATTGGATAAAAGAAGTATTTTATTTCTAGAGTTTCTATCCAGGCCCTTTTTCCAATCATTTCACGGTGATTTCTAGCAGGCGATTTTGCCATAGAAACGGCGGAACAGCCCGGCTGTTCTGTACCAGGCTGTGAGGGCCAAGCTGACCTCCAGTGACCTCTGAACCCCAGTCACCCACAAATCCGCAGGAGACTCGCCTCATCTCCGCAGACCCTCCGGGAGCCGGGGCTGTGGTGGCTGCAGGGTCCTGACCCCCGCAGAGCAGCCTGTGCTCCCTCCAGCCGTGACCTACTTCCTGGTCTTCCTGGGGAAGCAGCCAGCCAGTAGCCGCAGACAGACTGGATTTGGAGTGAGCGGCGCTAGAAAGCTTTCCTGCCCTCTGAGCGGGGGAGGGGCGGGCCAGGGCGCTCAGGCAGAAGGTGGACGTAACACCCACCAGGGGCAAGTGGGAAGCTCTCAGCATCGGCGACTCGAGCTCCAGATGCAAACAGATGCTGCTTTTGCAGTTCCCGGGCAAGTGGCTGAACCCCTCTGAGCTCTAGCTGTCTTGTGTTCTCGTTGTTGGTTTTGGGGTCACACCTGGTGGCACTCAGTGGCTAGCCCAGGCTCAGGACTTGGGAATTGGTCCCTGTGAAGCTTGGGAGAACCACGTGGTGCTGGGGTGCCTAAAGCCTGCCACCTCCATCCGGGACACACGCCGGCCCTTTGAGCTCTCCCAGCACCCCGCTTCCCTGTCATGGAGGCTCTAACTCCCCCCCCTCTAGGCTTCTGGGGGTAACGCCAGAGGAGTCTGTTTCCTGGAGACCCGGTGTCTTCCTAGCGTGCTCACGTTAGCTATGACATATTCCAAAGTACCCCGGGGCTGTGCTCAGGCCTAGAAACATCTTTTTTATTTTTGAGCCACACCCAGCAGTGCTCAGGGATCACTCCCTGGCAGGCTCTGGGGCCACCTGAAGGAGCACGTGTGAGAGTGGGAGAGAGGGGCACGAAAGAACATTCCAGAAGGGAGAGGCATGCAGAGATTCTGAGAGAGGAAACTTTTCCAGGAACTGAAATGACGCTCAGGGCTTCCTCTGGTGCTGACACCAGACACCAGCGGCATTTGGGATTGTTTGTTCCACAGCATCCACTCAGCCCAGCTGACTAATACAAGAGCTAAGTGAGAATGAGAGCAGAGGGCCGGCTGTGGCTAGCCTGGACTCGGGTGGGGACAGACGGGGAGGAAATGGAGTTTGGAAAGAGTCAAGGATACTTCAGAATCCGGCTGGGAAGAGGGAGAGAGTGGGGTTACCTGGGCCAGGGGGGCAATCTGGTGCTGGCGTGTTCCACCAGGGGCTCACACTTGGATGTGGCTTAATTCATACAAGCTGCAGCGCTATCTTCGACGTGTTAAAGAAGGGAATCATTTGTGGGCTGGAGCGACAGTACAGCGGGTAGGGTGCGACCTCCGGCATCCCATCTAGTCCCTGAGCACCGCCAGGAGTAATCCTGAGAAACTGAGTCTCCTACATGTGCGCAGGAAGAGGCCAGAAGAGAGGAGATCGGAGGGGGAGCGGGAATGCTAAGCCTGAGGCTCCTGAAAGGGCAGAAGGTTGCCGATGGGCCCCGAGGGGGGGACGGTGTTGCTTGCTGCTCTCTGACCAAGAACAGAATGTCCTCTTTTTTTTTTGCTTTTTGGGTCACACCCGCGATACTCAGGGGTTACTCCTGGCTCTGCACTCAGGAATTACTCCTGGCAGTGCTTGGGGACCATATGGGATGCTGGGGGATCGAACCAGGCCGGCACAGGCCGGCCGCATGCAAGGCAAACGCCCTACCCGCTGGGCTATCGCTCCGCCCCAGAATGTCCTTTTTTAAAAAAATCTCTTTGGGTCACACCTGGCAATGCTCAGGATTTAACTAACTCCTGACTCTGCACTCAGGAATTATTCCTGGTGGTGTTCGGGGGACCACATGGGATGCCGGGGATCGAACCCGGTCAGCCGCGTGCAAGGCAAATGCCCTACCCTCTGGACTATCGCTCCAGCCCAAACAGAACATTCTGAATGAGCACGCGAGACATGGCCCAGCCAACTGCCTCCATGGTCCTGGGGTCAGACACTTGATCCCTTATTCCTAACGGAAATATGCAAACCGAGCCCTGCCACGTTCTGTTTCTGGTTAAGACACACTGGCCTGAAATAGAATCTTACTGGCTCTATTGTTTGGGGGTGATGGTGGCACTCCTGGTGGTACCTGGGGGGCCATGTGGTGTTGAAGATTAAACCCACGACTCCCACAGGCAAAACCTCTGTTCAGCCCTTTGAGCTGTATCTCCAGTTCACTGGAAACCGTCCTGTCGGCCCTAGTCCACGGGAAGTTCCTCCCCCCTAACTTTACTCTGAATGTCTTTCATGGGATAGAAGAGTTTCAAGGGATAGAATAATATAACCAACACCTGTGTTCTCCCACAGCTCCCCTAGACTCCTCCAACTGGCTTTCTGTTTGTTTGGGGAGACACGGAGCAGTGCTCAGGGCTGATCCTGGCTCTTTGCTCAGGAATTACTACTTGCGGGGCTCAGGGGACCATATGGGATGCTAGGGATCGAACCCATGTTGGCCGCGTGCAAGGCAAACGCCCTACCCGCTGTGCTATCACTCCAGCCCCAGCGCTCTGGCCTCTTAAGTATTTTAAGAGGCCAAGACAATGTGAATCTCCGACTCCAGCACACCACAGAACCTTCGGGTCACACCATTTGTCACAGGCGTTTTCTGAGGCGGGAACGCACACGCCGCCGGGGCAGTTTTGCATCCGAAGTCTTTTTCATCCCACTAGTTTCTGAGAACAGAATCCTGGACGCAACTTCTGGGTCAAAGGGTATCATCGGCATTTGAAGTCTCTCATACACATCCTGCCAAACTGCTTCCCGTTCCCACTAGCGTGGAATGAATGGAAGCTACTAGAAAAAAAAGGCTTTCACTGCACTGGGAGAGAGTCTGAAGTCGGGGACCCTGGAGGGGAGACCCCCTCCCCAGGATCTCTGCCGTCAGTCGGGGACCAGGAACAGGGGCTGCCTGAGTAAACAAGTCCACGGGCCACGCTTCTGCCTCCCCATCCGGGCCCCGCAGAGACAGAGAGAAGAGACAGACAAAGACCGGCACGGCGGGACAAAATGTTTGGGGGGGCCCCACACCCAGCAGAGCTCAGGGGTTTGGGGGCCACACCCAGCAGAGCTCAGGGGTTTGGGGGCCACACCCAGCAGTGCTCAGGGGTTTGGGGGCACACCCAGCAGTGCTCAGGGGTTTCTCCAGGATCATTCCTGCCAGGACCCTATGGAATGTTGGGCCTTGAACCCGCGTTGGCAACATACGGAGAAGCATCCTCCCCGCTCTGCTCTCCGGGTGCCGCCACCCCACATTTTGTAGCATTTCCCCAGGTCTGCGAGGGTGGGGCCCCTCCCCATAGGTGAGTCCCGCCATGCTGTGCCCCAGAGACGCAGCTCCGGCACCTACCGAGCCGTGGGGTCACTCTTGCTGCTTCCCCAGGAGCCGCGACTGCAGCAACAGCACACAAGAGCGGTGTGCGGTGTCAGGGGATGTCACTCCGTGCAGACGCTTTTCCCCACTCCGTGTAGACGCTTTTCCACACACTCCTCCGCACAGTCCCAAGAGCCCTACTGGATGGGGCCGGGGCGGGTGCAGGAGGGGGCGGCAGCCGCAGGCGTGCATGTGTGGTGGAATCCCAGTGGGGCAGCCAGGCACAGCGGCTGGGGAGGCGCGTGACATCACAGTCACCTGGGCAAAGCCAGTCTGTGAGGTCACAGGCTTCCAGGAGCTCCTGCTGCTGCTTTGGGGACAAATCAGTCCCTCTGGAGGCAATGGCGGCGCGGGTGTCGGAGGCTCAGGACGGCAATGGAGGAAGCGGCTGTTGGAGGCTCGGGACAGCGGTCACTCCCCTCTGTGGACTCCTGACTCAGCTGCTCTGGCACCCTGGCGACCTCCACACCATAAACAGGCTTTGGGGCGGCCCCGAGCCCCACCGGGCAGGAGGTGACAGTGCAACTACTTTATTCTTTTTTCACTTTTTTGGGTCACACCCGGCAATGCTCAGGGGTTCCTCCTGGCTCTGCACTCGGGAATTGCTCCTGGCGGTGCTGGGGGACCACATGGGATGCCGGGATCCCCTGCTGTATTATCGCTCTGACCCCTGGAGCTGCTTTTTCTTCCTTCCTGCTGCGATTTGTCTGGAATTAGGAAGTGCACAGAGGCGCGGGCGCGATTCCAAGGGCCACAGACTGGTTTCATGAGCTGCGAAAGGAAAGGCCCGTGGAATGTGGAGGAGGAAAATCATCCATGGAGATGGATGAACGTCATCCATGCCCGGCCCTGTCCCGAGCAGCTCCTGATTCACTCTACCAGCCCTGGGGGTAGGCTAGGCTGGGGGAGCAGGACTTGCCCGAGTCTCACAGCGGAGGCCAGGGCTGAGCTGGGGCCGGAGCCGCAGCACACGCAGAACTCACCGCCCCTCATGGCAGGCACCAGCCGCGTCCCACTTCCCTCCTGGTGCCATAGTCAAGTAGAGCCTGAAGAGCGCAGGCGAGGCCCAGGCCTCTGGCCAGGGGAACCGACGGGTAGCCTCAGAGGGAGTCAGTGGGAGGCGGGCTTGCGGGAGCCTGGCTCAGGTGCATTTGCCTGGAGGACCCAGACTCGGAGGGCTGCCCGGCTGCAGACAGGTGTCCAGTGGCCACAAGTGCCCGTGGCGGTGGTCAGGCCACACCCAGGCTGGCTTTCCCTGGGCACCTCAGGCAAGCAAATTGCCTGGGGGATTCTGCGCTAACCAAGCCGAGGAGGGGCCATTATTTCCTGATGGTTCTGGGGGACCAGCCTAGCGGAGCCTGATTCTAGGTGGGGTCTGAATCACTGCCCATCACCCACCCCTAATTTGGGCCACGTTTCCAATTCTGTTATCACTGAAAACCCTGAGTTATGGCTAAAGGCATGATCATGTTAGAGAAGGCTTCAGGTAACAGCTGCTCAAGTCCCCCAACCCCTTTTTCAGGCATCAAACCCAGGACTTGACACATGGTAGGAACTAGCTCCCTGGCCCCAGGTATCTCTCCTCCCAGAACCTTTGCACAGGACTCCTGGCGAGCTGCTGACACACCTTCACACCGTCACTGCACGGTGACTTCCCAACTCCTGGCGCTGCCTTCCCAGCCTGCCTGGAGTTTCTCAAGGTCCGGCTGAGTGCCCCAACCCAGAGCCTGGCATGTACCTGGACGCCCCAAGCTTGAGGACAGGGCTTGTTTGGACATTGTGGTGAGGGAATTCTCGTAGAATGCCCCCAACTGAAAGATGGTACAGGGAAGGAGTGGCCCATGGCTCCCACAGCTTCCAGCAGCGCCCCCACAGCTCTCCACAGTTCCCCCATGGCTCCCCAGAGCTCCCCCCCACGGCTCCCCAGCAGCCCCCCACAGCTCTCCACAGTTCCCCCACAGCTCCCCCATGGCTCCCAGAGCCCCCACGGCCCAAGCGGCTCCCAGCAGCTCCCAGCAGGGCCTCCCTTACACTCCCCACGCAGGCCCTGGCACCTGGTGCTCCTCAGAGCTCTTACAGTGTCTCTGTGGGAGATGGGCCATATGCTGTCACCACTGTTGGCTCAGCAGCCGGACCACCTCACCCTAGCTTCCCTCCAGGGCTGGTGAGACGGCATGTGTGTGGGCATATGTGTCTGTGTGTGTGTGCCTGTGTGTGCACGTATGTGCACATGTGTGTGCCTGTGTCTGTGCATGCAAGTGCACCTGTTTGGCGTGTATCTGAGTGTGTGTGTATATGCCTGTGTGTGCTTGTGTAGGCGTCTGAGTTGGGGGTGCCAGGCAGGAGGCCACACTGCCCTCTGGGCGGCCGCACGCTGCAGAATGCTGCTGCCGCCGTGCCCGACCTGGTTTGTCCGGGGACATGAGCTCCGCTAGCTGCCAGCACTAGGAGCTGGTGGGGAGCCCATGGAGCGTAAGTGGCCGCCCCTTTCTGAGGCGAACCTTCCCAGGCCCCCCTGCCCGGCCTTTACAGTGTAGGAGGCCCAGACCCACATGGGAAGGGGGCCTTGTGCTTTGCTATTCCCATCAGGAACCCTTGGGGGGGGCGAGAAAACACGCCCACCCCCAAAAAACTACCTGTGCTATCAGCCCTCACCCTCCCTCTTTACTCCATAAGCTGTGAGTAGAGCCAGGGCAGTGCGATGGTGTGGAGGCCCGGCCTAAACTGCTGTCCCCTGCACGAGACAGTGTGACCGCATGTGGCCGCGTGTAAGCTGCTGTCCCCTGCACGAGACAGTGTGACCGCGTGTGTGGCACGTGTAAGCTGCTGTCCCCTGCATGAGGCAGTGTGACCATATGTGGCGGCGTCTAAGCTGCTGTCTCCTGCATGAGCGTTAGCACGGTCCGCAGTGTGACCACATGTGGCCGCATCTAAGCTGTGTCCCCTGCATGAGACAGTGTGACCACGCAGGGTCGCTGCGTCTCAAGCAGTCCCCCTGCATGAGACAGTGTGACCTGCGGGGCAGTGTGTCGCGTGCATCTAAGCTGTCCCCTGCATGAGTCAGTGTGACCGTGTGTGGCCGCATCTAAGCTGCTGTCCCCCTGCACGAGACAGTGTGACTGCGTGTGTGGCCAACGTCTAAGCTGCTGTCCCCTGCTTGAGTCAGTGTGACCACGTGTGGCCGCATCTAAGCTGCTGTCCCCTGCATGAGATAGTGTGACCATGTAGCCACGTCTAAGCTGCTGTCCCCTGCACGAGATAGTGTGACGGACATGTGGCAGCCTGTGGGGGCTCAGCACATGTATGGGTCCCAGGTTGGTCCTATGGAGGTCTCAGGGGACCCCATTGTGGCCCCCATATGGGCAAGGACTCCCCAAGCCAGGTGCACCCGTGGGTTCCTGGGCCACGGAAGCCTCTACAGGGGACTGAGCCTGGGAGACCCGCATCTTGCCACAGCACATGTCTGGCGGCCCCTGAACAGAGTGAGGAGACCCTGAGCCAGGGGCAGCAGTGTCCCCCTGTGTCCCCTGACTCTGAGGTGCCCAATGTGGTCCCTCTAGGTCAATTTTGAGTGCTAGAATACAGGCTTTCGGGGATATGCAACAGATAAGGGCTGCGGCCCAGAGTCAATCCCATACACACACACACACACACACACACACACACACACACACACACACCCGCCCCCTCTTCTAGGCATGGAGTCAGGCTCAGAGAGGGCACCTGAGGGCCACACAGCTGGGAGGGGGCAGCCAAGAGACAAGCCTGGCAAGCTCTGCTCCAAGGCCTGGGCCTTTTCCCAGCCCCCCCCTCCCTCCCCTCCCTCCCTCCCCTCCCCCTCCCCCCCCCCCCCTCCCCTCCTCCCTCCTCCCTCTCCTCTCCTCTCCTCTCCTCCTTTCCTTTCCATGAACACAAAGTGACAAAGATATTTATGACTGTTTCAGGCATATGTGGTTCCTAACACCAACCCCTTCACCAGTGGTTTTGTTTATTTAGGGGTCACATTGGTGATGCTCAGGGTTTATTCCTGGCTCTGCACTCAGCAATCACTCCTGGTGTGCTCAGGGGACCACACGGAATGCCGATGACGGAGATGGAACCCCAGATGCAAGGGAAACGCCTCCCTACTGTGTTATCTCCAAGCCCTCACCAGCTTCTCTGAGGCGGCTGATGCTCCCCCTTTAGGGCAGGAGGGGGGAGCCTGGTACGGCCAGCAAGGGCTTTCCTAAGGGACAGTGGCAGGTTTGGTTCACCTTTTTGGTGACTTGACTTTAACTTGACTTTTCTCCTCGAAAACAAGCGTGGTTTCCCCTGAGGACAGCTCTAGCTTCCCTCCCGCTCCTGCAAAGGGGTCGCTGGACACTGGCAGAGCCCGCCCTGCAGAGGGGGCAGGTGAGCCCCACACGAGACCCGGGGTCCCCAGAGGAGACAGCAAGAGATGCTGCTATGAAAAGCCACCAGCGTGCCCCGGGGCGCCGCACGGCCGCCCATGCGCGGGTTCGACCCCCGCACCATGCCCCGCGAGTACCCTGAGTGGAGCCGGAGGAACCGGCACGCGGGACCCAAAAGAAAATGCCACAGAGCGATAGTACAGCGGGTGGGGCTCTTCCTGTCTATGCAACAGATGTGAGTTCAACCCCTCACATCCCATATGGTCCCCTGTGCCTGCCAGGAGCGATTCCTGAGCACAGGGCAAGGAGTAACCCCTGAGCACTTCTGGGTATGGCTCCAAAACAAAACAAGAAAATAGAATGTTCTGAAAGCTGCCGCCCACCTCGAAGTCTGCTCATGTGGCCCAGAGACTGGCCTCTGTCACTGTATTTTTGGGGGAGGAGTGACCCAGGAGCCTTATGGTGATTCTTGGCCACGTGCACCACAGTCAAGCCAGACCCAAAGAGGCGGGCACTGCTCAGACCCCGCAGTGCTCGGGAGTGTCAGGGCTGAGCCTGGAGAGGCCCCCGGGCCACGTGGTGCTGGGGCCGGGACCCGGGTCAGCCACGGACGGCGGCGCATGCCTTCACCCCTGTACTGTTTCTCTGACCTCCCGCCTTTCCAGGGATCCCAAGGACAGCCAGGCCCCTGGCACGGCGGTCAGAAGGTCTTCTCAGGTCCTGGCTTTCAGAGGGAGCCCATGTCGGGGGTGTGGGGGGGCGGAATCTTGTGCTAGTCCAGCTCAGCCAGAAATTCGCTGTGAGGCCAAGGCAGCTGCTGACCTCTGGGCTGTCACCTGGTTCTCAGAGGCTCCGATTTCACGTCAAGGGCCAAAGCGACAGCCCTTCGCACCTGGTGCTGCCACCGTGGGGTTTCTGCAGCCCGACCCAGGGGACCGGAGAGGTGCCGGAGGTCCCAGAGGCGGGAGTGGGGTGGAGGGGGGGAGCGCGACGCACCGGGAAGGGGAACACCCATGGGGCGGCCCCAACACCCTCCTCGACCCCTTCCAGCCCCATTTGCTCTGGAAGGTCCCACGCCCCTGTCGCGAGACTGGAAGCTGCCCTCAAAGGGAAGTTGGGGTGACCTGGAAAGGCTGAAGAGGGGCCTCGGTGGGGAGTAGGACCAGGCGTTTCCTGGGGCTCCCCCTCCTCCCACGGTCCCATGAGCTGAGCCAACCCCGACTCAGGCCTTGGGGTGAGAGTCAAACGATCTCTCAGCTGTCAGGGAGAAGGAAGGTTCCCAGACCGAGGCTGTGAAGGGTGGACGGGAGGTAACGGGCACCCTCTGCACCCAGATGAAGGGTCTCAGGGTTCCCGGGGGGGAGTGCCCCAGAGATCTGGGCTCTGCATCACTCAGGGATGCAGGGAGGGTCCGGAGAGCCTGGGGTGGGGTCTGTATCTCATGGGGAGTAGTGACCGCCAGGCGGGGGAGCCCCAGGAGCCGCACCCTGGTCTCCAGCGTCCCCCTGCTCGGGCCCTCCCTCCCACATGCAAACACCACCCGGCCTGCAGTGGCCCATGAAATAAGGTCACCAGGGCCTGGTCCAAGGCCACAGCCGGGAGGGGCTCGGCTCTGACTCCGGGCATCAAGCAGGGGCAGTGACCGTCAGCCGCTGCTCAACAGACGGCCTGGCACAGCATGTGATTCCGGGTTAGTCTGGGGGTCACAGCCGAATCAGGCCTGTCCTCCACCCCAGCCACCCCTGCATAAGCGCGGCTGTGCTCGGGCACCCAGGCCTGCACCAGCACGCACAGGTGGGTCCCTCTGGCTGCTCCAGGGAAAAAGGCATCCCCGGGTCAAAGGTGAGGGTGAGGAGCTTCTGCATCAGATGCGCCTTGCACATATGGCCGCACCCCACCCCCAGCGCCCCAGACGGTGGAGGGAGGTTGAGGGCTGCCTGAGCCAGCTGTGGGTTGCCCCCCACCAGGCCCTTTGCCACCCGCACCTGCCCACCGGCTCCTCACTGTGGAGTAGCTGTTTGGTCGCAGGTTTCTGGCCGCACCGCGGTGCTCAAGGCTGACTCCTGCTTTGTGCTCAGGGGACTCTGATGCCGGGAGCAGAACAGAGGTCGGCACACACGAGGCGAACACCGCTCTCCGACCTTGCTCTCCAGCCCTTTTTTTTTTTATCAGCAGAACTTGGAAGTTGGTTGGGGCTTCAGCTTCCTTAGCCCAACCCTAGCCCCTTCCTCCCCCATTCCCTGTAAGCCACCTGTTTCTCTCTCCCCAGGTATGGCTCTGCTGGGAAGGCATCTGGGGCCATTCTGGGGTGCCTGACCTCCTACTGTTCTTAACGGCAGAAAGTCCTGGAAGCCGACAGTGTGAATTCTGCGGCCATCACAGCAGGGGCCGGCAGCAGCTGGTTTCCCCCATGTGACAGAAGGAAACTGCAGAACAGCAGGGAGCACCCCCTGAGGGCCTAGGGAGCACCTACCGAAGGCCCAGGGAGCACCTCCTGAGGGCCTAGGGAGCACCTACCTAAGGCCCAGGGAGCGCCCCGAGGGCCCAGGGAACATCTCTTGAAGGCCCAGGGAGCACCTCCCGAGGGCCCAGGGAGCACCTCCCTGAGGGCCCAGGGAGCACCCCTGAGGGGCCCAGGGAGTACCTCCTGAGGGGCCCAGGGAGCACCTCCTGAGGGCCCAGGGAGCACCTCCCGAGGGCCCAGGAGCACCACCTGAGGGCCCAGGTGCCCCTCTCGGGCCCGGGAGCACCCTTCTGAGGGCCTCGGGGAGCCGCCCCCCGAGGGCCCAGGGAGCCTACCTTCTGAGGGCCCAGGGGGCGCCCCTGAGGGGCCCAGGCCACCAGCGTCCCACCGCAGCTGCCGGGCCTCCCCTCTTGCCCCGCTTGTGAGTCACCTCTGCTGTGCTGCCTGGGTCTCCCCAGGAAAGGTGCAGGAGTTCCAGGGCCAGCCCAGGTACCCAGAGCCCCCTTAAAGGCACAGTTCATGTGGGGCTTCTCTGACCTGGGTTGTAACTCTAGCCTGGGCCGGATTAATGGCTAACTCCGCCACCTGTACCCAGAGCTTGTTTTATGGGAAGTGCTCAAGTGACTGCTGAAAGAATAAATCATTAACACCTGCCTAAGTGCCCCTTCTCGAGTCCAGAGAATAGCTAGGAAGGTTCAAACTGGCTCGGCTAAACCGTGTCTACAAAGTCTCCGAGCACAAGGAAATCCGCTTCCTGAAAGTCCAAACCAGCTTTCTCTTCGTTTTATAAAGCTCCTTTCTTTAGCCTTAAATTAGGGTTGCTGGCTGAGACAGAGCCGAATGCTCAGTTACTAGAATTCCAGTTCACATAATTTACGGGGTGTAAGCATGTCCCCAGGACTGCAAGAGACAGACTATTTTATCAGCTTCTTGGTGACCGTCGCAAACGACCACAAACGGAATAACTTCAAACAGGATGACTTAGAAGCTCAGGGTCTGCTGGGGCCAATACGAAGGTGCTGGCCAGGCCCTGCCCACTTGCTCCCCACAAATTCTACAAGAGGGTCCTGAGCTTGCCCTCTGCTGGATGCCGCTGGTACCAGCTGCCCTTCAATATCACTTGTGTCACTTGTCTTCCCGTTCATCGATTTGCTCGAGCGGGCGCCAGTAACTTCCCCATTCATTGGGAATGAGGTACATTATTGTTAGTTTTTTGGCATATCGAATACACCACGGGTAGCTTGCCAGGCTCTGCCGCGGCTTACAATAGCTTGTTGAAATTCCTCATTATGGCATGAGATAATCTCACAAAACGCTAAATCAGACAGAGCTGAGTGAGTAATAAGGAGCCGTTCTTAGCTGTGACCTCGTGGGAATGCGTGTCTGACTCCAGATCAGAATCCCTTCAATGTGTTTTTTTTTTTTTGGGGTCACACCAGCAACACTCAGTCTGGGTTACTCCTGGCTATTTGCTGAGAAATTACTCTTGGCGGTGCTCAGGGGACCATATGGGATGCCGGGAATTGAACCCGGGTCAGGCGGTGCAAGGCAAATGCCCTCCCTGCTGTGCTATGGCTCCGGCCCCTCAATATGGTTCTTGATCTCACTCTGCCTCTTTCATGAGGATCCACAGGAGAGTGGTCGGAGCTTGCCCAGACACGTGGGGCCAACTGGCGATCTGGAACGTAATCACATCCGCAAAGACCCGCTTTCCTAGGAAAGTCCCTTGTCCAGGTGCCGGGATTAGGGCCGGCTCTCTGGGAATATCATGTGTCCTTACTATACTTTGAGTGGAAAAAATGGTTGTGCATCTGAAACGCAAATGGAGCTGAGTTTCCCTGCAGTTGCTAATCCGCTCTGCCTGGCCTGAATCTGGTCTTTGATCTTGGAGGCCGAGCTTGCGAGGTGCTCGGGTGCTCACATTCGGATTTCTGGGGCGCTGAAGGCTTGACCACTGGGGGCTGCAGCTATGTAAGCATGTCCACGCCAGAGCTTACAGGGTCAAGAGCTGGGGGGAGATGGATAAATACACGGTTAGGCCCCTGTAGCCCTTTTTCTCCCCAAGTCTAAGAAATAGGCCTTACACACACACACACACACACACACACACACACACATTCAGTATGAAATTCTCCAATCACCCACTTTTATTCTTTTTTAAAATATTGATTACTTTTTTTAATGTCGACAAAATCCACAACTATTGGTACAATTCTAGAGTTGAAGCTGATTAAATAAAGCTCCAATATTAAAATCAATACTATGTGAAAACTGTTATCTCTCACCACAGGGTTGTTAAAGTCTTTGCCTGCAGATTTACTGAGTCTCCTGTGTTACTGATTGTGTTTGCTGAGTTTAGGAAACACAAGCTTCTGTGTTCCTTTCCCATCTCATCTGCTGTGCTCCTACTGGGTCATCAGTCTCGAAGCATTAGGGGGTGTCACGGATCTATGGTCTGGGCCAAGGAGTTGACACGTGGGTGGCTGTGGGATATGTATGTGACTGCGAGGGCTTCCCTAAGGGGGGCTGGGGGGGAGGCTGCCCGCCCCTCTCCGAGAACCCCAGAGTTCTCAGCCTGCCACCTAGTTTTTCAATCACTGGAACTCAGCGAGCATTTCCTGTTCTCGGAAAGCTCAAGAAGGAGACTGGGGAGGCAGAGAGAAAGGACAGAGGAGAGGGTGTTTGCCTGGACGCGGCTGACCCGGGTTCAATCTCTGGCATCCCTTAGCACTGCCAGGAGTGATCCTTGAGTAGAGTCAGAAGTAAGCCCTGAGGGACAGGAGTGATAGCACAGCAGGGAGGGTATTTGCCTTGCATGCAGCCAGCCTGGGTTTGATCCCCAGCATCCCGTATGGACCCTCAAGTACCGCCAGGAGTAATTCCTGAGCATGGCCAGGTGTGGCCCAAAAATGAAAAAATGAACGAACAAAAGAAAGGAAAGGAAAGGAAAGAAAGAGAAAGAGAGAGAGAGAGAGAGAGAGCGCGCAACGGAGAGAAGACACTAGTCCTTTCGACACAGAAAAGGCTCATCAATTTGCTCAGAAACCAACAGTCCAGAGAGAAACCCAATTAACTGACTAATTATCTTTCAGTGCAAGCAGTCATTTTTAGCCCTGAGTTGTGGAAGAAATCACATTTCCCTGCTACACGGCTCAGCCGGGCTGACCTTGCCTTCTCGGTCTTCCCTCGACTCCTGGATCCCTGGCAGGCTGGGGATGGCGATCCCCCACCTGGGCCCTACATCTGGGAGAACTGGGGGAGAAGCCCAGCACGTGGTGGTCCCCCTTCACCATGGCCCCTCTTGCTCCACACAGGAACGAGGTGGCACACCAGAAGCCCACCCAATCCCAGATGGCACACGAAGCCCACCCAATCCCAGATGGCCCACGAGAAGCCCACCCAATCCCAGATGGCACATGAGAAGCCCACCCAATCCCATACCTGCTGCTCTTATGGGAAAAGATCTGCGTCACATATCCCTAATACAGAAGTCCTCGGGCTAAAAGCTCAGGTTTCTGCCCACTCAAGGAGGAGACAGCCCGGCACTACAAGCACCTGCCATCAAGCACGAGGCCCTGAGTTTGATCCCTGGTGCCGCCGCAGGCCGCCCCATGGTGCTGCTATCTGGGATGTGGGGTCTCTGGCTGCAGAGTCAGGGGTGTGGCAAATACCCAAACCAGGTGTTAGATCCCCCAACCCCGAGAGTGCCGCCACTCATAGCAAAGTGAGAGAAACGTTTTTAAAGACGATGGAAAAGCAAAGCGAACTTTTATCTGTGGGTCTCCTGGTTCGGGCCGGGCTACGCTGTGCTGTCTGCTCAGTTTCCCTCGCTGGCTGCTTATTAAGTGCAAGAAGGGGGCTGGAGTGTTAGGACATGGTGCCTTGAATATGGCTGGCCAGGACTTGATCCTGGCATCCCATTTGCCGCCCCCACCCCCTACATACTAGGAGTAACCCTTGAGTGCAGCCCCACTAAGAGTAATCCCTGATGCAGAGTCCGGAGTAAATCCTGAGCACTGCTGCATGGGCGGCCCGCAAAAATGTTCAAGAAGGTTTGAGTTATAGGAAAGCCAGGAGAGTTGGGTTTGGGGCAGAAGAACCAAGTTCGGAGGCTTTACTGCTCCCACTGGCCGTGTGAGCCAGGGTCGCCTCCCAGAGCCCGTTTTCCACCTGGAGAGAGGAAGAGGGGGCTGGCTTGACTCTGGCAGGCTCCCACATGGACTAAAAGGACAAAGGAGTGGACATAGGGGTGGGGGCAGTGGGACTGGCCACAGAGGGGGACCCCACTGCCCCTTGCACAGGGAAATGGGCTCAGGAAAGAAAAGAAGATGCCACAGGCAGGCGGTGAGGCCATGGTGGCTGCTGGGCTGGCGAGATCTCACGGAGGCCACCCAAAGGTGGGCCCTCCATCCCCGTGCCCTGGTGTCAGGTCTTCCCCCCGTTCCCCCTGATGCAGCCTGGAGGGGAGTAAAGCCCCAAGATGTCCCCATGTTCCAAGAGAAGGAGCCGCCACTCGGCAGCTGGCGGCCCCAGGAGCCCCTCAGCAGCACCCCTGGGCCTGGCTCAGGGCCGCTGTGTG